>NMRB01000876.1:234022-245045 GCA_002633025.1 Notospermus geniculatus
GTAAAGTCTGGAATTAAACCCTGCAAAGCGGCAATTAAAGACCAAAGCCGAGAAATCAAGACCTACTGGCGGTTATTTGACAACATGGAAATCAAAGAAGACACCCTGATCATCAAGTGGATACCAAACAACTCACGGAAATGTCGCTATCAACAAGTGGTGCCTGCTGGACTCAGACCACAGATTATGGAAGAGATCCACGCTGGACTGTTTTCTGTGCACTTTGGACAACGGAAGACCACCCGCAGAATTCAAGACCGGTTCTTCTGGCCGGGTATGGTCACCGATGTCGCTGAATATGTCAAGACGTGTCCCCTCTGCATAGCGAGGAAGAAACCAGTGCCAGGGTTAAAAGCCCCTCTCCAGAACATCACCGTGACAAGACCTTTGGAGATTGTGGCAACTGACATTACAGAGATGCCAGTCACCCCCAGGAATAATCGATATTGTCTGGTCGTGGGAGACCACTTCACCAAATATGTCAACTTGTATGCGATGCCAAACCAAACAGCAAAGACAGTTGCCGACATCCTCTTCAAGCAATATGTGGTAGAGCACGGACTACCAGAGTCCCTCCATTCGGACCAAGGGAGACAGTTCGAGGCGGATGTTATGCAAGAATTATGCACCATGCTGCAGATTGATAAGACATGGACCACTCCTTACCACCCAATGGGGAACGGCATGATTGAGAGGTTCAATGAAACACTGAAGAATGCTATAGCCAAGCTTACCAGGGAACACGGCCGAGACTGGGATTTACACCTCGGACCCGTCCAATTGGCTTACAACTCTAGCGTTCATGACACCACTGGGTTTACCCCGTTCTACCTGAACAAAGGCCGAGAACCTCGCCTCGTCCCAGATTTGATTTACGGGACCCATCAGCAGACTACTGGAAATCAACAGGCGCCTATGCAAAGGACGTGTTTGGAGATATGCAGAACGCATTCGAGCAGACAACTGACAATGCCAAGGCCGCCCAGGCGCGTCAGAAGAACGTCTATGACAAGTGGTCCAGACACCACCCCTACCACCCAGGAGATCAAGTGTGGCTCCATAACCCTGTAGCGAAGGATAGACACAGGAAGCTGTTGTTACCATGGACAGGACCCTACGTCGTTACCAAGAGGTTCCAGTTTGCAAACGGCTTGCCCGGTGTCACCTACAGAGTGGAACACCCAGAGACGAGGCATGAGTTGGTGGTACACCATAACCGCCTGAAGCCGTTCGTTGCACCACAGATCCCACGTCCACTATCGAGATTACCAGCTCACGCTCAACACGAGAATCGACAAACTCAGACGGTCGACGTGCCAAGCCAGCAGCCAGTAGCGCCACCTCTCTGGCCAACACCAGATCCAGTCAGGATGCAACCACCTGCACCTAGACTGCCACCACCAATGCATATTAATATGCCAGGGGGATACCCTCTCCCGCCTCTTGGTCCACTGATACCACCTCCACAGCCAGATGTGAGGCCACAGGCGCCTATCCAACTTCCCCGCAGGCGGCAACCTGAGATTCCACCAGCGCCGCCTTTGCCACCAGTGCAACCACCACCAGCGCCACCTTTACCACCAGTGCGACCGCCACCGGCGCCTGTCATCCTGCGCCGCCGACCTGAGATTCCACCAGCGCCACCTTTACCACCAGTGCGACCGCCACCGGCGCCTGTCATTCTGCGCCGCCGACCAAGACCACAAGCTGTTCCTCCACAACCACAGGATCCCCCAGCTTTAGCACCAGATGCAGGGCATCAGCCCCAAAGGGGGGAGGAGGCAGCAGAATTGCAGTTGCCAGGAGAACCCCTGCCACAACAACTGCAACCACAACAACAGGAACCAGTTGTGGAACCCCAACCACCACAACCACGACAACAGCACCAGGGACAACAAGACCAGCCTGCACCAGCACAACCAGTTGCTGAGCCTATTAGGACTCGCTCAGGACGAGAAGTTCGTCGCCCTGGTTACCTAGCCGATTACGTAGACCGACTAAGGACAAGATTCAGAACGTTTGAGCTGCATCGCGAGGGACCACCGAGTTAATGCTGTTGTGTCCAGTGACGTTTTCAGCAATAAGATAAGTTGACTAATAGCTTGGCAACCAGCCTATCAGAATGGCAAACCCGGGGAAACCCCCAGTGCCAAATAGACCATGTTGGAGAAGTACAGTCCTTCCCCCCAACACCAGGATTGAAGCATATCCATCCGAAGGGAATTCCCTACAAGTGCTTACTTGGAACCTGTTAACGGAGTCACCTCTTTATTAGATAAGGACTGTAATTGTGTGATGACATTCAGGAGATTTCTCCATTTGGACTCTGCCTTTCCAGTGCAATTGATTCTATTCTAATCAGGGATTATTGCTGTGATGTGGATAGCTCTTATTTTTCTTGAGTTTTACCTTTATTTCTAACCATGTATGTTTGTAATATGTGATTGAATGTGAATTCTGGTTAGGCAGGAGAATAGGTTGAGTATCCTCACATAGAAAGACCCGTACGGATGGGCCATAAACTACACCCAAGATGTGGGACACATCTTCCCTAAGGGGGGGAGGTCTGTGACGGTCGGATATTCCGCTGGGACCCCGTTTGTCCCAAAGGGGGATACCCCATAAGACACATGTTTGTGATGTGCGCCTTGCGCATGCGTAGAGAGCAGAGGCGATAGCTAACCGATTTGTAGTGGTGTGAAGTGTCAGCGAGCGAATAAGGGATTTATAGTGAAGTAAGAATTAGTGTTCGTCCGAACCCCCCTTATCGTGTGAAGGTAAAACCCTCCCTTCACACCAGCAACAACAGCATCCGTTCCCACTTCTTTTTCGGGGCCACTTCTAAAATGCGGATTTGGCGGAATCAGCGGATTCGGCGGATTGGGGTTAAATCGGCGCATTCAGTCATGCAATTAAAGCGAATCGACAGTCGTTTTGTTAACAGAACGATGATGTTTGTAAACATTGCCCTCACAACCAATCAGAATGCAGGAAATGAGTGTTTGTAAACAAAGATTCGTCCCCTTTTGCATTCAAAGTTTTTGGCTGACACATCGCCTTAACGGCAGTATTTTATATACGTTCATGAGTTATTGCAACTTTCGTAAATAAAATAATAATATAATCGGCATTTTTTTATTTTCCTTGAAAAAAGCCTCACTGCGCTAACAGTGGTCTGCAACCGATCCGTCAGCGCAAGCCGTCACAGATGAAAGATGTCGGCGTGGTGTGCATGGGTCGGTACACATGCTTGAGTGTATAGAGGTGGTGTAATCAGCCCCGACAACAATAGGCTGAACGTATACACAGACACGTAGGCCTACACATAAAGGTCGATTTTGAGCCGTTTATACTACTATGACCACGACGACCGATTTTAGGCCATCCCTTGATCTGCGCCAACTAATCAGAGCTGGATATGAAATGGTTAGCCAAGTAATTTTCTTGCCCCTGGTTTCATAATCAGTTTATTCATATAACACACACTTGCTCATAGGCCTCATTAGGCCTTCTTGGCAAGTCAATGTTAAGTTTTACAGAGAGTATCTGTTGTGGTTTTTGTTAATATCCAGTTGGCGGAGATCAGATTTCACCCTTGTCCCTTAATTGTCTCCTGTGCGGTCGTGCATGAAAACCAATCAAGCATGACTGGTACCAAAAGATGCAGGAGGAGTTGCTGCATGTACAAGCAAAAATATATTGGTACACAATAAAACAATGGGCCTTTTAAAAAGTGTCTAGTTTTTTTTTACTCACTCTGTAGTTAAACACTTGATGTCAGTAGCTTTCAACTCCTCGACCAGTACACTTTCAGGTAAATCTTCAATCATGACCTCCTTAGTCACATCACTACGTACCCAAATGATCAACTTTCCCCTCAGTAACACACTCATTCGTGCTGGGTTCAACAACAGTACTCTCATCAACAACACTATCACCATCAGTACCATCATCACGTGCCTCTTTGGCACATGATCAACTTGACCATTATCTTCACCATCATCCAGAGATACCTCGACAAAGCAGAACTCCGTAATGGTAGATACTGACATATATTGTAGTCAGCGTATGTCAATGTATGTCATTTACTGACATAACTGTAGTTTACACAGCGCGAACGCTCAGGTTTGTGGCGTTTTTTTCGTCCACGCATGTACAGGATCATTATTTTTCGTTACTTTTTAATGGTACGAGGAGTGGGCGGCGCGCGTCTCGGTTTTCCTGCGAATGTCCTAAATTGCAGTTGTCAAATGCACGGCAAATCCATGACCTTGAATAACGTCCTTTGTGTCGCTACCACGCCCTATTGTCGAAATGGCATGACTTCGGCGAGTGATATGACGCCTTTATTTTTTAAGCCGCATTTTACAGCGACCAGTTCGCTGACGAATATGACGCCGGTATGGTGTAAAATCAACACCGTTGTTTTCGAGGGAGGTCAGCTTCCATTATTCTTCTTTGTGAACTTCCAAATCGTAGTTCACATCGATAGCTGCAGGGCGTGGTGCAAAACGTGCAGTCAGGTTCGTATAGCTGAAATCGTCGCAGCCAAAGTTCAGGACTCGCGTTTCATTCAGTTTTACCTGTTTAGTAGTGTTACTCGAGTTATACAGCAGTCAGAGTTTTGTGCCAGCATGTGAGCGTCGCCAAATAACCGGGGACATTCATGATGGTCGCCGAAACATTTGATTGAAAGAGACTTCATCAGTCATTTGAGATTTCGGCACTCACTGAGGTTTTCCGTCTGCGTTCCATTACCTTACGCCCTGCGTTCGCGGGCCAGTAATCGAACCCTTTCTCCTGCTGGTCTGATCACCAGGTGACAGCGGAACAACACACGTCGACCATTGGACAAAAAATATGAACGTGCATACTGTGACTGAGCTATAATTTCGAGTGGAGGCTTTGCTGCGGTTTGACAAGGGACACAAGAAATTGTTTCGAAGGTACATTTACTACATGTATGCCAAATTGCAGTTGTAAAGCCAGCAGCACACTAGGCGATATCGCAAGCGATTTGCTCGCCACGGAACAAAATCGGCACTTGACGCCAGGTGTGCATGGGAGACTACAAAATGAAGATTGAAGATTGAAGACCAGTACAAAACGAAGATTGAAGACACAGTACAAAATGAAGATCTACTATAGTACAAAATGAAGACCTCCCCCCCTCAAACATCTACCTAAATATCGTTGATCGACTTCAAACTTTTGTGACCCGAAACTGATCCCAGGGGGACACTTTCCACAGATTTTCAGCCAATTCTGACTTTGCCGTCATTGGCAGAAAATCTGTGAAAAGTGTCCCCCTGGGGTGGATTTTGGGTCACAAAAGTTTGAAGGCGATCGAACAATATTGAGGTGGATTTTTGAGGGGGTCTTCATTTTGTACTATAGTATATCTTCATTTTGTACTGGGTCTTCAATCTTCGTTTTGCACTGGTCTTCAATCTTCAATCTTCATTTTGTAGTCACCCATGCACAGAATCCTTTCGCCCATTATCAAACAATACCAAAACCGTTATCGCCTTGTTTGCAGTGGCTAGCGAGACGATCGGTGACGATGTCGCCTGGTGTGCTGCTGGCGTTAGGTCAGAGAGGTCTGGCATTGCCGGGGTCCAACTTCTCCTGTTGGTGATGCTCGGCATTGCTGGCCACACTAGTTGTTGATGTCTTCGAATCGAAATCCAGGCACTGACGCTTGGAGGAGCTAGATCCCAGTGGCAAAGCCAAAGGCCATATTCTAGAACCTTCCTTAATCTAAGGTTCACCTTTAGCTAGACCGCGAGATTCCACGGGATATCTGAATAGGACTCGTTCCTAGGCAACGATTGCGGATGCTGGGTGATGTTGGGCTACCGAAACTACATCCAGGGTATTGTTTTAGTGAAGACTGAGATCCTGGGTAATCTTTGTATATACCCAGGACGACATTTACCCTTTCAGCGCTGCTTGCGTTAGGTCAGAGAGGTCTGGCATTGCCGGGGTCCAACTTCTCCTGTTGGTGATGCTCGGCATTGCTGGCCACACCAGTTCTTGATGTCTTTGAATCGAACTCCAGACACTGACGCTTGGAGGAGCTAGATCCCAGTGGCAAAGCCAGAGGCCATATTCTAGAACCTTCCTTAATCTAAGGTTCACCTTTAGCTATTGTTTGCAGGACAGAATACAAAAGCTTAAAGTGGACCTTAGTGTTAAGGAGGCTTCTACGGAATAGGACCTAGGTGTAATGCCCTGGTAACACCTATCTAAAATCCCCATGCTTTTTGAGACACGGGTTTTTTCCGAACCAGAAAAATCACGGCGTTGGCACGGCAAGCGGTTACACTCCTTAAGGCCACGCTTTTTAGCTCACCCGTGAGCTCTTTACAATGGCGCAGCGTCCGTCGCCCGTCGTCGTCTGTAGTCCGTTAGCAGGGCACGTTTCGTAACCGCTGCAGCTATTGACCTGAAATTTGGTACATATATACCCCTAGGTCAGATGACCTATGACGCCAAGTTTCGGTCCGATCTGATTCCTGGCTTGGCCACCAGGGGGGATAAACCGAAAACCTTTAAAGTGCAGTTTCGCCTTAACCGTTGATCGTTCTGTCGGGGTGGTCGGAACTACAGGCAGACACGGGGATATCGCGGTTACACTACATAAAATACCCGTGTCTATTATAGCCCCGGCGTAGCCCCTTCGAGCTCGCTGGGGCTAATAAGCACGGAGATTTCAGACACGGGTCTATTTAGACTCGGCGATTTATTGGTGTAACCGCAAAATCCCCGGGGTAAGCACGGGGAGTTATGTAGTGTAACCACCACATCTTATGTGAACTTACAACTACGAATTGGTTTATTTCAGGTACGATATGTGTAAATTACAGTTCTTTAGGCGGGACAACCTCGCAATTAAAACGAATTGACAAAAAAATGATGTCTTCCCTATTCCTGGTTTTCCAGAGTGACGTTTAACACCGATGGTGTGAGTGAGCTACGTTACACAAAAAACTGTTTGCACAATAATCACCGGTACTTGATTACCGGTATCGAAGTTCAGAAAGAGATTTTCAACACCAGCAATCAGCGATGTCGAACAAAACCATGTTGATGGGAACAGATTTAGGAACCACCGCCTCGGGGAAGGGCTCCACTCTGCCCCTGTCACCCACCGATGTTTTCGAATGGCGATTACATGAAATGCTATGGACCTATCTGTCGCCAATTTTACTTCTCTTCGGCACCGTGTTCAACGGTTTGACCATTGCTGTTCTTCTAAAACGCCAGTTCGGTAATATTTCCACTCGGATTTTACTGGTAACGTTGGCTGTTGCGGACACAACGTTTCTGTACTGGGGTGGCCTACCGCGACAATTCCTTGAATGGGGATTCGGCATCGACTTGCGTGCGCTCACGGTTGCAGGTTGCCCCATCCAGGTGTTTGTGCTTTTTTATGCGAAGCACATGGCAAGTTGGCTTATCATGCTTGTGACATTGGAGCGATGGGTCTCTGTCTGCTACCCGCTGAAATCGCGTTCGATCTGCACCAAGAAATGGACGATTTGGGCAGTTCTTCTGGTCGCGATATTTCTCGGCTCCCTCAACAGCCACATCCTGCGATTTTTCACCATCACTGACTTATGGCCAGATATCTCATGTGCCTTTTCGACATTCGAATACATGAAATTTTGGTTCGACTATTGGTTTTGGATGGACCTCCTCGCCACATCACTAATCCCCTTCACCGCAATAGCCGTGTGTAATTGTTCAATGGTTTACCAAATTATCAAGAGCCAAAGGAACAGGAAAGCACTCCAAGGCGATTCGAGTGGCGGTAAAACGTCAAAGTTGACCAGCGCCACCTATATGTTGTTGACAGTAAGTTTCACGTTCATAGCACTAACGCTACCTGCTTGTATTTATTACCTTATTGCAAGGCTGTACGGACCACATCTTGGAAACGACGCCCACACGAAAGCTCGACTGAAGCTTTTCTACACGAGTACTGGTTTATTGGCTTACTTAAATAACACTGTAAATTTCTTACTTTACTGTGTGAGCGGTAAGGCATTTCGACGAGAATTTTTTGCCCTATTCAATACTTCAAAATAATTTTCATGTAATTACTCCAATTTAATTCCGTTTTTACTTAGTAGGCGTATACAGGCCCTATATGATTCAGTAGGCCTATACAGGGTGTCCCAAAAGAAGTGTCTTAAAATCCAGCAGGGACCAGGGACCTTATTCACAAAGCATCCGCTATTACCGGATCCGCAGAAGCCCTTACGGGTGGCCTAACGGATCCGTTAGAATTGCGCTACGCCGTATTCACGAAAGGTTCCGTTAGACATCCGTTAAATTTCGGAGATCCGTTAATTACTGAGTTCCGTTATTCGGCATGTTCGGTAAGCCTACAGCTCCTCGCGTATAGATGGTGAACGCATGCACACGATATACGTAATGCATACTCATTTGCCCATTTGTGGTAGCGCATCGGAGACAGACCGCCGTGTGACTGACATGATTGGTGCCATCAAAATTAACGGGTATAGATGGAGGATTCGACCCGACTGTGCCGAACATGATGCTACGCCGCCGCAAATAAAGAAATCAAAAGTATTATTCCCGACAGTTTTGAAACATTTGCAACTTTTCGTACAAGACTATATCGATCGTATAATTCACATTAAAATAGAGTACCCCGCCGGGATAATACATAATTAGGCGTTTCATGCTGTTGCACAACATCACATATCTGCGACACCCTGCCTGAATATCTAAACCTTGGATTTTTCCAAATTAATAAGCAAGTTTCATGAATGCTATACTCAACATTTTCAGTCTAAACTTAGCGATGTATACATCTAGAGTGGCGGATCCAAGGGGGCGTTCAGCCGCCGAGCAGCAAAAAATTTTCGAAGGCATAAAGAATTCAGCATGCTCACAGTCGTCATAGCCTACCCTTGAACAATATCCCTTGGCAATTCTGTGGTGGTGGTTTCTTCTTCAGACCCCTGATTTTCAGTGAAAATAAAGTTTAATTTGGCCTGCCCAGGTGCCAGGAAATCGCGTTTTACCAATACATTTTTCCAGAGGGAGACCTCCCTCCAGGGCTTCGCGCCTTCCCTGTTCTGCAACTCCTGGCCGCCATTGCATGTACAAGCACTAAGTACACTGAAGTGATCCTTTTTGGGCAACAATTGGGCATTTCGTGATCCGGACGCAGTGTTTATGAAGGGTGTAACTACACACACACAAAAATCATGTGCTAAATTTATTATTTTGAGATGCACAGTGAGCCCAACGGAGATCCGCAAGCATTAACGGGAACCCTGGAGCTCCCGCAAAAATTCGCTATTTTACGCACGTGTTACGCGGATGCGTAAATGTACGGATGCTTCGTGAATAAGGGGCAAACCGTAACGGAGGCTTAACGGATCCGCTAAAGCGTACGGATGCTTTGTGAATAAGGACCCTGGTTCTGAAAACTCAAAGCACAACCTTGTCCTCCGCCAATGTCTGAACACTTTTTTGACGACACTAAATAGGGCCTACAATACATCATCAGGGCCTAACATATGTCTGTACTAATTCAAACTCCGTACGTACAAACCCATGGAGAACTTCGCCAGGATTTCTGTTTATCTCGCACTTCGAGTTGTGGTGCACCAATCAGGACACTTGTTAGCCAACCTCACTCCCAGGGTGGCAACAAGCCAACTAAACCAACCGCTGTATATTTTGTGGTTGGAAAGTATTAGGAACGAGGATGGTCACAAATTGTCCAGGCATTCTATCAATTGCGATTTGCCAACTGCTGGCATGAACTATGCTGTTGAACAAAAATAACGAACATTTTCTTAAACAGAGAAGGCAGGTGTACACAAAGACTGACCGGCGTGGTATTTAGAAATGTTCAGGTTTATTGCAAATGTTAACGATCTATGATGGAAAAAGAAAACTGACAGCGGGAGGGAGTCCACAAACAGGAACATCCTATTGGAAACAGCTCACCACAGCGAAGTTCGTCAAGGGTTTGTGCGAGTGTAGCTTAGGGCGGAGCGATGTCACAACCCTTGGTTGTCAAGATGACAATACATGTATGTATTATTCTCCTCTCGCAACGGTCGCTATAAACTGACCTCTGCCCCCAATTAGCATATTCAATGGAATGCATGGGCAGATTCAACTGCTACCGCCATATTGCACGGATAGAGAACGATTTCCTTCTCAGGCGCTTCTAAAACAGGGTACTGATCGGTCTTAGATTTCTCGTCCTTTTGCAAGATTTGGATATGCCCAGCTGTTCTATATTCATATTCAGAAAACAATTTGTGTCCTTCGCATGGCATGGACTAAGCCCCTCTTCCCTCCGCTATGGAGTTCATAACAAGGGTACGAATGAGCCCCCTGGTGGACGGAAAAGGGACCGTGCTAGGACAAACCGCAAGAGTTCGATTTTTCATTAGCAGGCCCCAATGAGTCATGCATTAGAGAGGACTTCAACGACGAGAATGAATTGCAGTCTGCTAGGGCAGCATCCTTGATAAAAACGAGTTGATAAAGTTTTCAATTCGTCAAACATAATAAATTGAAGGAGAAAAATTTGGCCTGATAAATCGGAAGTGCGGATAAATAATGAATATTGAAGTCCTAATCCTAGTCGTTACGACTTGAAACACGACTATTAATATTGGCGATTTACGTGCACCTCCGATTACGAGTCAAAATTATTCTTCCACAAAGTTATGGCATTTTACGATTTGTAAACGTCTATCAAATCGTTTTGATCAAGGATGTCTACAAGCTGGCTATTGAACCATATGTCTCAAGCAGCTATGTCTCAAGCTGGCTATTGAACCATCTTTTTTTGAAGATGGGGATTTAGCACAGTGGTGTGCACGCTTTCCCTCAATGCTGGCGGTGTTGCCTTATGTGGAGGCGTGGGTTCGAATCCCGGTACTGTCGATAGGCATACTGACCAACATAGCAGACCTATGATTATTTCTGTTTATAACGCGACACTCGAAGATTGCTAATG
>NMRB01000877.1:3609-28237 GCA_002633025.1 Notospermus geniculatus
GTGCGCTCATGCGGAACCGTTTAAAATTTCATCATTTTGCGCTTTCCCATTGGTTCCGCATGAGCGCACGCGAATAACTCGAGTCTTAAAAAATGCCATTTTTTAGCACTTTAGGGTTATTCGCGTGCGCTCATGCGGAACCGTTTAAAACTTCATCATTTTTGCACTTTCCCATTGGTTCCGCATGAGCGCACGCGAATAACTCCGAGTCTTAAAAAATGCCATTTTTTAGCACTTTAGGGTTATTCGTGTGCGCTCATGCGGAACCGTTTAAAATTTCATCGTTTTTGCGCTTTCCCATTGGTTCCGCATGAGCGCACGCGAATAACTCCGAGTCTTAAAAAATGCCATTTTTTAGCACTTTAGGGTTATTCGCGTGCGCTCAAGTGGAACCGTTTTAAATTTCATCATTTTTGCGCTTTCCCATTGGTTCCGCATGAGCGCACGCGAATAACCCCGAGTCTTAAAAAATGGCATTTTTTAGCACTTCAGTGTTATTCGCGTGCGCTCATGCGGAACGTTAATACCCCTGGGTTATGATCTGAAGGCAGTGTTATAAATTAATAAGACGTCTCATAATTCATGATTAATTATAAAACTTAAATTAACACTTTATTTCATGCAAATATACAAGTATAAAATCTTACAAATAGGTCTTTAGAAAGATACCTTTAAGAAATGTAAACAGAATACAATGTTTAACTGTAATAAACAAAGGAATATCATTTAAGCGAATCGAAATCGAAAAAAATTTGATTTAGAAATAGAATTTGAAAGGGGACGAATTTTCGGGAAAAAATGTAAACAAACTTATCCAGAATGTCAACAAAGAAATTTTCGTGCATTTTGATTGGCTGAATTTTGTGTTTACAAACACCAGCCAAATGTAAACAAAATCCGCTATCGATTCGCTTTAATTTGCATTCTGAAGACTTCTACTTATTGCCTGCCACAAAACACATCAATATAAAAGGCAGGTGAACATTCTGGGGGTTTACAGCAAGTTGGAACCCTCAATTGAAGAGTCAGGACAATAAATCATGACATTAGATGGGTACAAGACAATCCCATATCACCTGTCACTCCTCAAGGCTAGATTCAGAGTACTGTAAACCGTGAAATTTTCGCGTGCGTTTTATTTTCGCGTTCAAGGGTCAAAACGCGAACATAAATCGCGCGAAAATTACTCTTCTTATTATTCTTTTGAAGCTGAAGGGTTCCAATCGCGAATTTGTAGATCACCAAAATCACGAACATTTAGCGTCGTGAAAATATCATGGTTTACAGTATTATTCAAGTATTTCGGACAACTTGTTGGCGAGAAACATCTTAACAACAGCAAGTCCAAAGAAAGAGAAAGCACAAAAATTGACACACAAATTGATAAATACCAAGAAGTCAACTTCCAGAATCTTGCCAATTTTCGAGCCCAACCGGGGTCTTCCTCGGGAACTTTTCAGTTGGGTCTTTTCTGGTCTCTGCAACTGAAAAGTGCCTGAGGAAGACCCGGTTGGGGTCGAAAATTCACAAGATTCTGGAAGTTGACTTCTGGATACAGTAAACATTGCATAAGTTGGAGTAGAAGAACTCGGATAATCACATACCGGTAACTCGGATGACCTCCCGAGGTCCCGATTTTTCCAACGTTAATTCCATTAAAAATTATGGCATAACTCGGATTCTGTAAGTCGGATTTTATCCTAAGTCGGATGAAAATTTGAGTCCCAGTGTAATACATTTCCATTAAAATCATGTCACATAAGTCGGATGAGCATAGGCTATGCACACAATCTAATCCACTCATTCAAACATATACACATCATTAGACAAATGCATTTAACTGCAGAGAGGACCACTTTTCCGTTGACTATGATCGGCAATTTCTGTCAGCTGTTGTGTTTCTGAGAAGAAATGTGCCATCAAGATCGACAAGTAAGCAGGGGCCTTATTCAAGAAGCACTGTGTGATCTTAGTGTCCTCTTCATCTATTGTTGTCATTCCCAACACAATAGTTTTAGAGGGTCCTAAGAGCAGGTAACCGTAAGTGTGCTTCATGAATAAGGTCCCCGATCTTTTCGGCAGTTCTGAGTTCATTATCAATGTCGCACAAGTCAGATTTTCTCCGACTTATACGTCTAAGTCAGATAAGAATCTGATTTACACGCAAGTCGGAGAAAGTCCGACTTGCTCATAAGGCAGATTTTCTCTAAGTCGGATAAAATTTGCTGGCCCACTTGCATCTGACTTATGCGATGTTTACTCTATATTAATTAACAGCAAGGGGGTTTAAAGTCTGATATCAACAACAGTAGTGCTGTCATCTGACTTTACACTTTAACCCCAGTCTATCCTGGTTTCAACATGGACGATGATGATGACGGACGACAGACACTGCATGACGACAAAAGCTCACAGGTGAGCTAATAAACTGTGAAATTTTCGCGGCGCTAATTGTTCGCGATTTTCGTACTTCACAAATACGCCAAGAATAAATTTCGTGATAATGGCCCTTGGGCTTCAGAAATGTTTAAGACCCAGTGATTTTCACACGATTTAAGTTCACGTTTTGACCCCTCATTGCGAAAATAAAACACTCGCGAAAATTTCACGGTTTACAGTATACGAGTTACACATTATCAGACTTGAAAACTCTAGGGTACAGGTAGCTTAAGAAGCATGAAAAAGTTGACCAACTGGTTGCCCCTTCCAGTTTTTGCCATTGCACAGCCAATATGAAAATCTTTTCAGACAAATCCACACGGAGTTTCAGATTATGAAGAGAGAGCACAAAAGTCGACACACAAATGATAATATATAGGAAGTCAAATTCCAAAATTTCGCAAATTTTTGACCCCAACCGGGGTCTTCCTCAGGCACTTTTCAGTAAGAAACTCCAGAAACGACTAGTTTCAGAAGGAATGTGTCAGGCAAAATCTGGAGCAAGCTTTCAAAATCTTCAAAAGAATGATTATAAAGTATTCAATTATCAGATGGCAGAGGCAGATCCAGAATTCGGGAAATGAGGGTTGCCTGTGCTACGAACATATTGAAATTTGTGGTGAATTTCAATGATTTGCTCCTAATTTCAGAATTTCAGGGTCGATTTTACAGATTTATTGGCCAAGGCATGCGCCTGATCCACCCCCTCTGGATCTGCCCCTGGATGACAAGGCACAAGGTACAAGGCACCATGGCTTACTGTCCCATGTGACAGACTGAACCAGGGATGAACACTCCCCTATGGCTCGAAATTTGAATCCAAGACCAGGGTTTCTGCCAGAAAAAAAAATTGGGGGATGGACCAAAAAAAATTTTTTTTAAATTTTCAAAAAAGTTTTTTTTCAAAAATTTTGTTCAAAAATTTTTTTTTTGATTTTTTTCACACAACATTGTACATGGACTGCAAGAGATAACATGATGGTATAATAATATGATGTTTTGAAAAGAAAAAAGACAATATTTAAAGAAAAAAAACCCTTTCTTTCTGAAAAATTTGGGGATGGATTTATCCCCAAATAATTTTCTTGGGGATGGAATTCTCCCCATTCTCCCCTCTGGCGGAAACCCTGAAGACCTGCCGCTTGCTAAGTGAGAGTTCATATGCTATGATCAGATACATCTAAATGAAATGGTCCATGGACCATGTACGGTTTCTGCTGGAGTAGGCCTATAGACAAATCCCAAATTCCCAGATCTGCGCACTCCGGCCGAAATGGCAAACACAACCTCGACCTGAAACCAGCTGACATTACGCAATCCATGATTCAGCAATGGTCGACTCTGACGCAACGTCGTCGAAGTCACTGTCGTGGGGTTCTCCGCGTCACATCGTTCAGTTTCAGACCGAGGTTGTGTTTGCCATTTGGGCGGAAGTGCGCAGATCTTTCTCGTTTACGTCAATTTGGGATTTGTCTATTCCAGGGTCATGATCTTCACAGTCAAAATTTTGGCAAACACATACATATTGAGGGTAATCTAGACACAAATAAGTCGTCGCTGTGCAACATGGTGTGTAGTTGTATTGTTGGAAAACAATCTATACAGGTACCAGTAATGAATTTCAGTTTGTGACCTGGACTCATATGCCAACTTGGGAGACTGACTGACAAACAGATGCCACACAATACCAAATGACCAATTTGCTACACCTCCTATTGGAAGCGGGCAATACGCTACGCCTCCTACTGGAGGCGGGCATTACAAAAACTTGAAAATCAGAGAGGAAGAGTTTGGGAGGGGAGGGGGATTTTTCCCTTTCTCTGCCCTCTAACAATTATACCAGAAATATGCAAAAGAAAAAATCTTGTCAAAAATTAAACGTCGGTGGAGCAAGTAATGGCTCTTTATTATGACCAAATTTTGTGCATGTCAAATGTGAGGAAGTATTTCTTCTGCAGTTTGTCTAAGGCACTGGAACATTGTCATGGGGCTATCCCATTAAACTTATCCGTGAGTCCGCCCTAAACCCAGAAGGCATGAGAAGTGTTTGGAGCCAACATCACGACGCTACCAACGCCATGCACTCCGTGCACTCCGCGGCTATAAGCAACTTGTGCTAGGACCTGCTTGGTAGAAGCATTGGGAGTATCAACAGATACATATGGATCTGTATTGTTCTTAACACAGTTCCATGTCCCAGTCCCTATCCAATTCCACCCCTCACCTGGTTTCCTCATTGGGGTCATGATTGATATACATGTGTAGCAACACATGTATATCAGGAGGGAGCTTTGAGTGATGACTGAATGAGTTACTTCACCTACTCAAACCTCGCTGAAACTTCCAATGATGAAAGGCCNAGCCAGGGAGAAGAAATCGCCTCACATTTGAACATTTTTAGTTTTTCTCTCTGGATTAATGCTCAATCTCACTTTGAACTTGGCTGAGCTGAGCTCTGTCATTTATCCAATGTTGGATTGCTTTTAAAGTAGGGTTCCTCTCTGTTTTCAGAACACCACCAATATTAGAAGGCCTTGTAAAGGCTTGAGGCATGCATTGCAGGGGGGGGGGAGTGTTCAGAGGTCCAAGGAGCACATACCCCAATATACAGTATAAACTACATAAAATCTCGGTACATAGTTACACGACGACGACGGACAGTGTGTCATGACTATAGTTCATAAGTGAGCTAAAAATAGTTACCGGTATATATGAAGAAAAATGTGGACGGATCACGCAATGCAAGAGTCTTGGAAGACAACAGGAAACAGATATAGATAACACTATGACAGTGAAATAAACTAGACACACCTGTGTGTACATGTATATACATTATGGGCCATATTCAAAAAGGACACGTGTAACTTTGTCAAATAATGCATGGTGGAAGTGTGTGCATTTAGTAAAGTTACACGTCTAAGTCTACATGTAAGTCTAAGTCTTAATTGCGCGATGATCACCCTTTTTGAATACGGCCCTATATCGTTGAAAATAGGGACGGATACAACCATGTTGACAGCAGTATGATGACTTCATCTCAACTATAACTGAGACAAGTACATGATTTGTACACAGTGATACACATGATATTCATTCATTAAGGATGAAACCATGATCAGCTCTTCAAACTTGAGATGAAATATGAATGGTTTTGATAAAATGAAAGACGTGGTAATTTCATGGAATGGTGTAGTCAGATGTATCTTATCGGAGACGGAGGGTAAGCCTGTCTTATGACATAGTTGTATCCACAGACACAATACTCATGAGTATTTGGACCATTGCCGTTCGGGAAATAACATTTAAAAGAAACATTTCCGATTTCACTCACACCACTTCCAAATTTCTCTCACTACTTCTCTCTCACTTCACAACATTTGTACTTTTCTGGTGGTGTTTCTTAGTAATTCTTTATTTTTCAGCTGAAGTCGGCCACATTGTAATAGAGGCATTGCAATGATGTCATCCTGGCAGCCATGCTGGAGGGCACAGGCCTTGACAGGGTGCAGAGGTGTGACGTGACCTGCGTGGAGTGTGCCACGTCATTGTTTGACGTAACATCATTGGGGCCTACACGGTTCATTTCGCTGCGCCTCTGCAGCATGTGCCCCCAGCATGGCAGCTTGTGACATCATTTGCAAGGCCTCTATATATTAGCCTCTTCTTTTATCAAACTCTCCAATGTTCTCCTTTCATATGTTAATTAAGTTTTTAGGTGTCTGAATTTGGATGCTCTGAGCCGAATTTGGAAACATATACGGCCGATTTCACAAAGGGTGTTTAAGACCTAGACGCGTGTAACTTCACTAAATGCACGCACTTCCACCATGCATTTGACGAAGTTGCACGCGTCTAAGTCTTAAACACCCTTTGTGAAATCGGCCCTTCTTTTTTAAAGGGTACTCATTTTTACCAATAACTTAAGCCTTAAAGGAGCGCCACTTTTTCTCGATAATCGGTACCACCGCGCCACTCTCCAACCCAGGGACTAACTACGTTATCAGCGAATTGACCCGATTTACTACGAACATTTTGTAATGCACTTTTGTAGTTTGTCTTACTGCCGCTATATGGCTTCCTCTACATTGGCAGTCAAATAACATATTTGAGATCCAATACTGTGCTCCTTTAAATCTGAATTTCACTGTTTGATGAGAAAATGGACTTGGTCCAAATCATGTTGATTATGGATTATAAAGACCTGAGCCAGCAGGCATTTTCTTAATAAAGGATCATTAATAAACCTGTAGGCCTAGTTAACTTTTCAATTAACAAAATAAATTACCATCAAATAACAGACTGTATCACAGATATTAATGAGTTGGCTTGATTTTTAACGATATGTGACCCGGCACAACAAAATGAGTCGGAATGCACACAGAAGAAGACTGAACATGTCCAAGGTGACACCAACGGTTCGATGATTTCAGGATTGTCTGCCCATTGTAAAATTTGACTTTGTCGATTTCTGTAGTTGTTGTCTGGTGTCAACTTCAGACTCATTTTGTTGTGCTGGGTCACATATTGTAACAACCACATTGTAAAGTTACATGGACGGAATGAAAGTCACTTCAGACCTTTCCAACAAAGATGGTGGCCTACCTGTTCTCCCAGATGGCGTCGATAAGTTTCCATTTTCATCTCTCACTGTAGAATGTTGTGTTCCTTGGCGGCCGTGAGCTGCTCGTTTAGGTTGTGTTTATATGCAGGGGTCAGGAGATCAGCATTCTTCAGACACTGTCTGATGTTGTACTCGGTGGCAAGGGCAGGATCAGTCGCTGGAAGGAACAAAAACAAGACACAATTTAAGGTTTGTGAGATACTTAAATCCTCCATCAAATCACTCGTCTGTTCACCTTAATCATTTATGATCAGAATTCATATTTGTATTTGATTTTTCCATCGGGACCGAAGTCATACATATAGCATTATCGGCCTGGAAAGTACAGAAGAGGCCATCTCAAGCTACTCATGTTCCTCACTTGGATGGGGTCTTTTACTTGCCCTTGCAAAGGTACAAGGTACAAGCAGGGCTCCCACCACAAAATGACCGAAATAGTATAGGAAATATTCCAAGAATTTAGGGGAAATATAGGAAAAATATAGGAAATTTCCAAGCAATTTTGATCAAATTTAACATGAAATGCCTAATAAAGATCCGATGAAACAATGTTTCATGGTTGCCTTCCATGTCATGTTCTCTCTCTTGACTGTAATGGAACCTGAAACTGATGTCAGCTGCCTTGTTCATGCCCGGGTTCGTACCCTTAAAAACATTAAGCGGCATGCTCAATTTAGGCTGAAGACATCAAGTCCAAAGTCCAGTGCAGTTTTGTGAGCATCTCCATGACTCAGGCAACGGTAAAAGGAAAGATCAGGGGCGGATCAAGGATTTCCTTGAGGGGTGGGTTTCTGAAGGCGGAGGACAATGGCCCCGCATGTGCCGAAGGTATGCGCGTCACTGGTACCGATTTGGCGGGGGGTCTGGGGGGCCTCCCCCAGGAAAATTTTGAAAATCAGAAGCTCTGAGAAGCGATTTCCCAGCATCTGAGGTTGAGAAAGTCCGATGCCAGATTAGACTCTTATGCCATTTTTCAATGCAGTTTTTAAAATTTGTGGTTAAAAATTGATGGCTGATGAAAAAAGCCTGAAAATATAGGAAATATCCTTGAAAATGCCAGAAATATAGAAAGTATAGGAATATAGGAAATATACCCGCCAAAAGTCCAGAAATATAGGAAAAATAGGAAATATAGGAGCGGTGGGAGCCCTGTACAAGGTTCCACGGTTTACTGTCCCATGTGATGGACTGAAGAGCCAGGGATGATTAATCCCATATGCCACGGATATGAACCCGGGACCTGCCGCTTGCTAAGTGGACATGATAACCACTCGGCTATCACGGCTCATCGAGACTCGGACAAGGCTAAGACTAGAATCCCGTCCACGATGACGGCAGCGTTATTATTATCGCCCAAAGAAGTGTTCCCACTTACGTTTCTGAATCCACCGATCCTGGGCAATGTAGGTCAAGGCCGGCACGCAATATTGTGCCACGCCGTAGAGATCCGGTTCGGAGCAGTTGAGGAGCCAGGTGGGGAACATGGCATGTTCATAATGCTGGATGGAAATAAACAACAGTTACAACCTGCGCAAAACCCAGAAATGTGTAAAGAAAGATGGTGGCCTACTAGTCTTTCCACATGATGCTGTGGCCATTCATTGTCCAAGCATGACATAACACATGACATAACACTACCAAACACATCCTCTCAGACAAATATTTTACCTAAACTTTTGTGCCCATGGCCCGCTTTGCGTGCCAGCAGCCATCAGATGGTATTAAAGAGGAACTGACCCCTTCAAATAAATGAATATTTTTGATGTTCCAAATGGGTATGACACCACTCTATGGCTGGCAAAAATTTGGTGAAAAAACCTCAGCTCATTTTCAAACTACACACAAAAATGTATTTCTCAGAATTCAAATTTCCCGCTCAATTAGTGATGTCATACCTAGAACCATTTCTATTGTCATCCATTGTAAAATGTACCAAATCTTTATCCTGGAGAGCCTGTCAAGCGCACTTTCTGACTCAAAGTGTTGATTTAGGAGGAAAAGTCCAAAGTAAACACTAACTGTCTCAGGAAAGGTATTATTATTCATAAACTGTTGAGATTGACCAAGATATCAAAATCTCTAAATATGCTATTTTCAATTATTTCCGTATTTTCCCCTGAATTTTAAGTGTAAAGATCCCCACATGCATGACATGGGTAACTAACTGATTTTCAATCAAAGCAACATGGTTCACATTAGAAATATATTCTTTCCAGCTGTCTTAGATACAGATATAGCACATTTTACAATAGTCACTATATTGTGATGGTTCTCTGAATGACATCACTAATTGAGCGGGAAATTTGAATTCGAAGATTACATTTTGGTGTTTATTTCGGAAATGGGTGGAGATTTTCAAATCAAACTGTTGTGAGTCCTGAAGTGATATCATAAGGCATTCTGAGCTGTAGATAGCTCAGTTTGGTTGGCAAAGTGGTCAGTTCCCCTTTAAGCTTCTGATGTCATATGGTGAGAACTGTTGAACAGTGTTCGATTGCCATTTTTGTTGGAAAGGTCTATTTTGTTCCACTGGTGAGTCACAGCAGTACTCCGGGCCGTATTCTAGAACCTTCCTTAACTCTAAGGTTTACCTTTAGCTATTGTTTGCAAGGCAGAATACAAAAGCTTAAGTGGACCTTAGAGTTAAAGCCATACAATCACGAGAGCTACTGTAGCCGTCGATTCACATTTTGGTTCGAACACTCGTTGAAAAAGTCATGTGAAAGTGGCATGCTTCCATGTGAAATAATCTGACTGGCGATCAACTCTAACCACAACACTTGTTTTTCGTCATCTAACTTTTACTAAGAAACTTTTTCGCATTTTTGTTCGAACCAAAATGTGAATCGACGGCTACGGTAGCTCTCGTGATTGTATGGCTTTAAGGAGGCTTCTAGAGTACAGACCTAAGACTGGAGACAGTGGAAGCAAAGTAGCTTCACCAGAAGGGAGACCTGGGCCCAGTTTCACAAAGAATCTTAAGTCTAGTCATCATGTGACCAGGTTTCAGCAAATCAGATGACTTCATTTTGGACTTGAGTTTTTTCTTAGACTTAAGATTCTTTGTGAAATCCAGCCCTGGAGTTGGCCCTCAGTATGATTTTATTCCATATCTGATAGTATTCACCACAATGGGAGTTAGTTCTTACCTCTGGGTATCCGACATACTTGTCCAATACGGCCAGCTCAGCTGGTGTAATCAGGTAGAGACAGCCCTCGACCGAGGAGTATGGGTTGAATTCAATGTTTGCGAAGCCACCTGCTTCTGCATCTGTACCTAGAAGAGAAAGGGGCTGAGTCAACTGGCATCATCCTGTCCCTCCCCTCTATGGACGATTCTCGAATTCGCAGATCTGCGCACTTCCATCGAAATCTCAACCACAACCTCGATCTGAAACCGGCTGACGTGACGCAATCCATGATTCAGCAATGGTCAACTCTGACACAACGTCGTCGAAGCGATTTCGGTGGAAGTACGCAGATCTTTCTCATTTACGTCAATTTGAGAATTGTCTATAAGGTCAACGGAAGACATCTCATCACTCAGCATCTGATGAAGCAACGTCACAAAAACAAGGCTTTATCTTTAGCTCTTCTATCTTGTACTTCAGCCAGTTTTGTGAGCTGAGCTGAAGAGGTAACGCTCCCATAGAAATACACTCAGGAAATCTTCACTGAGTATTTTTGGTTCAAATTGCCAGAAGATTGATGGTATGATGGCAGACATTCCAGCGAATCGAGACGTGAAGAATTCTACGGTGGCCAGGAGGTGTAATAACTGCATTGTGGCGTGATTTTCAAACTGGTTTTCAGCAACGCAACTACCCCAGTAATGCAACCACTTCACTGCAGTCCCGTGGGTGGTCGCTCTACCGGGATTCCATTCCACTCTAGGCACATTCTCATCCACCAAGTCTAAAGTACTTTCTCCTGATTACTTGATGTCGCTATTCGCACTTACCTCTCTTGTTGAAGACAAGTTTAAAACCGTAAAGTAATCCCCAGAATCTGTCCGTCATCTCCCTCCCAAGGTAAAGCTGTAATCTGCAAATAAATAAGTTCACTAATGAGTTCATCAAGATTAAGGTATGTTGACAAATGGTAAACAAGGGCACTGGCCTTGTTTGTTTCATTACTGGTACTGTATTTTTAAATGTTGCCAATTTCCGTGGATGTCTTACCTTTCGGCATTCATATCTGTTCCGTAAGCGAAATAATAAAGGTAACCCTGGGGTGGCCTGGCGTTGATCTTGAAGCAGAGGGGTGGGTAGGGGGCCACTGGGGCGGCTCCTTCATGTTCAGCTCTGGAAGAGAGAAATATTCTTAAGCTTCGTGTGTCCAACTGATCAGGTCTGGGTAGTCTTTACGAAATGACACTGTGTGTACACTGCACTCTGACTCAGGTGAGCATGGCTCTACCCGTTTACACCACAAAGAATTGCACCAAACTGTGTCCACCTGGACCGAGCCAACCTCGGATTGCTGGGCTTGGCTTGGTTCCATTTGGTACTGGGACAAGCTGGCTCGACCCGTTTACACTTGGCAAAATTGTACCAAACTGTGCTCGGTCTGAACTGAGCATGCTGAAAATTCTGCGGTGTAAAAGGAGCTACATGTACCCCCGGTAATATGCGTTCAATCTGTCTCAGCTACCACATGAAGCAAACTGCCACCATCTCCACACGATGGTAGACACAAACTTTCTGCGATGGCAGAGACAAAGCCAATGGAAAGAACATCCTCATAACTTGGTTGTTTATCTTCTTACCTTGGCTTTGATATTGTCTTCGCCGTGGCGACCACTTCAAGTTTGGCATCTGGCGTTTCCTCCCTGGAAAAGTATAAGTAATTCTATTTATGATAACCTGTAATGGCCAATGGGGGGGGGGGGGGNGTGTTAAGAGTATTCATGACCATGGAACACTGCCAACCTTGTTATGAGACTGCCAACCTTGTTACATCTGTCACATGGGACAGTAGGCTGCCGGGCCTTGTACCTTGTGCCTTTGCAACGGCAGGTAAAAGATCTCATCCAACATGAGAAGCTTGAGATGGCCGCTTCCACCTCCATGCTAATTCTTAAACTCCCTATGCAGTTGTGTACGATGCCCCTCTTCGGTTTACCTGCTCTCCACGGGTAAACGGAATGGGACACGGTACATAATGGCATAAGGAGTTTAGCTAATTCTATTAAAGATTATAATACTTACATCTGCTGGTCAAGAACTGGTGCAGAATTCTCCTGAAAAGGAAATGGGAAAAATCTTGAGCACTGGCAAAGCTGTTGTCAGATCAGTCATTCTCAATGTTCACATGGCGGTGCAGCCATTTAAAGGACTGCAGGGTCGCAAGGTGTCACGGATTAGGGCGGCTGAGATCGCGCAGTCACGACCTCAACAGCAACAAAATTACATTTACAGATGTGAAATATACCGGGTACTGACCTTTTCTGGTTCGGATGTGACATCATCAGCTTGTGAACCCTCATTGGAGATCGTGTGTTCCAACAGAACAATCTTCCCATTCTGTATCGATGACCGCCGGTGCGCTGATCCTGGGCGGAATCTTGGCGGTTTCTTGGCTGCTTTTTCTTCCGTTAACGACCCACTTATCTTCCCGCACGAGAGGTCAGCACTCTCACAGCGTTCTTTGTATTTCTGCATCTCTTCATCAGGATCCGACGAGGACTCCACTGGCACCTCAGCGCCACCTATCTCCTCCTCCCCATCCGTTTCTGAATCATCGCTGTAAACTCCGTATAACTCCTCAAGCCTCTTTAACTCCTCCGCGATACGAGATTTCTTGATGTTGTCTCTGATGTTTTCCAAATTCGAATACGAGATCTTTGCCAGAAGACTTGAATCTGAGATGAATTCAGAATCCGGACCGCAGACACAAATGGAGTCTTCCAGTCCACACAGGGAGCACATCTTGGCACTTCTTCCAGATTCTAAAACTTCAGCATCAGCCTGAGTATTCTGTATCTCATCTCCTGGATCGTCCCGTGCGCTGCAGATTCTGTAGACCTCATCATCAGCCTCTTCCGTCTCCACGCACGTCTCGAGTATCCCGGCAACCTCATCATCCTCCACATCCGATTTCAGTTCAGTCTCCTGTACCTCTGCAACAGGTGACACATCTTCCCGTCCTGTAGCATCAGTTTCATCCAAACTCTCAAAATAACGTTCCACGTTATTGTTGGCTTCAGCCGTAGGATTCCCCACCTTCTCATCCCCACTACCTCCTTCCTCGTTCATCTTCTTATAACAAACATTACAGATACAGAACCCAGTATCCCCGGCGTAATCCATCACCTTCCTGCCCTTCGACCCGCAGTAGCTACACGCCAGGGTATTCAAACTCACACCAGACGCAGTCTCCATCTTCTCACCTCTGACCTTGAACTTCAACTTTTTCTGAGTATTCTTTGCCTCCTTCATTTTTGGAGCTAGGACGAGTAGTGGCCGCGATCCTGACTGTGGCCGTGCCCCCCACGCAGGTCGGTCCATACTGGCTGATACGGAGGCTGAGATCGGGCGCCCGGAGATAAACATCGGGCGACTCTTACGAACCTCCTCATCTCCGGGAAAGTTACCAATCCGCAGTTGTACAAGTTCCTCCTTTTGCTTCGACGACTTCGTGGAAGAGAAAGCTGGACCAGCAGCTGATCGTGGACGTCTCAAAATCCGCTTCTTGTCAGCATCCTTACTCTGGGTCACCTTATTCCCAATCCTCAACTCCACTGAACTAGAGTTCCCTGCATTCCCCGCAAACGCAGACTTCGGTCGGCCCTTCTTTACCCTCTTATGGACATTACCCTTTGACAGTGAACGCTCAGGACTTGAGTTTCTGCCCTGCATCTCTTCATCTTCATTATCATCAGTGAATGACACACCAGACCGTTGGTACCTCTTGTAGCGTTTTCCATCATCACCACTGGTGGCGCTGGTCTGACCCTTTGCAGAGTACGGACGTTGAGGTTTACGGGCCTTAGGTTTCTTGGCACTGCCAGAATCCCCAGTCAGTTCAGGCTGTGACTGTGACACGACCTCTTCCACACCGTCACCAAGTTGCTGGTCCTGACTTGGTTCTGTCTCAGAAGGCTCTACAACCTCACACCCATTTCCACTTGCAGATAAGTTAGTTCCTTCTGCAGGTTCTGGTGTTCCAGAACCAAGTCCACCAACGCAGGGTGATTTTGACTCCTCTTCTTCAGCTGTTTCAGGCGTACCACATCCGTGACCATTCTCACAACCAGATCCGATTGGTTCCACGTCATCCTCCTCTGTCGGCTCTGGTGTACCACATCCGTGACCATCAACACATCTGCCTTGACTAGACTCGGCAGGTTCAGGGGTCCCACAGTTTGAACCCTCACAGGCGTTCTGCTCTTCACCGGATTCCTGTTTCTCATCATTGTCATCATCTTGGTTATCATCATCATCATCTCCGCCACCTTGATTGTCATCATTTTGATCTTGACCATCGTCATTTCCTTGGTTACCATCTGCATCACTAGCATCATCACCATGGTCACCGGCATCATCACCATGGTCACCAGCATCATCACCATGGTCACCAGCATCGTCACCATGGTCACCAGTATCATCTCCCTGGCCACCATCACCATGGTCACTAGCATCATCATCCTTGGCCTCATCGTCCTGATCATCCCCTGCCTCCTCCACATCATCATCATCATCATCATCTATCTTCTTCAAGGTCGAGGCCCGAGACTCTGTCCCCGATACTGTATCAATATCCATCTCTATTGTGACATCAGTCTCAGTCTTAGCGATGCTATCAGAGTCAGAATCCTGCCCAGCTAGGAGTTGCTCCACCTCTTTACCAGTGGATGACTGGCTGCTCCTCCTGGACCCATCATCTTCAGGGATGGTCTCTCCACCATCAACAAAATCCTGAACTGGTACAGCCTCCGTTGTGTCATCTTCAACTGGCATGGCAACCATGTCAGGGATTGCACCGAAACCATCAACCAAGTCTCGTGTAGCTCTCTCAGCTGCACCCTCTTCGCCAGTAGGCTCAGCCACAGCTTCCTCAGCAACAGGCTCAGTTCCACCCTCACCAAAGGCAGGTTCAGTCAAAGCCTCTTCTACAGTGGGCTCAGTTGAAACCTCTTCAGGAGCAGGCTCAGCGGTGATCTGTTCTTCCGTTGCGTCTTGCACAGGCTCCACATGAGATGGTTCAGTTACAGCTTCCTGAGTGGAAGATTCAGTAATATCTTCAGCAGATGTTTCAGTCACTGCTTCATCTGCTGGTTGCTCAGCACCAGTCTCTCCAGCTGTCGGCTCAGCTACGGCCACTTCAACAGAAGTCTCCTCTTGAGCCGATGTCTCAACTACGGCCTCCTGCTGCTCACTTTCTTCAGCTTGAATTCCTTCACTACCAGCCTCTACTGCAGCCTCCCCTATAGTAACCTCATCGTCAGCAGTTTCTTCCTTTCCTTGCATTTCTGGCTCTGCAACTTGCTTAGATTCATCAGGAACAGGCTCGGGAATCTGACCAGCAGGGGACTCGATCAAATCAACCTTTTCTTCATTTTCTTCTGGAATCTCCAATGGAACAACAGCTGTCTCTAGCTCTTGTTGACCTTCATCTTCCTGACTTTGACCTTCAGTAAGTTGTTGGTCTTCTTGACCTTCAGTAAGTTGACCTTGGTCTTCTTGACCTTCAGTATGTTGACCTTGGTCTTGACCTTCAGATACTCCAAGTGCATCCTCCTCTACAGCATCCTTCTGTTCTGCACGAACTTCTGCTGCATCCTGTGATGCCGCTGTCTCTGCAACCATTTCAGGTTTTTCAACAGGAACAGCAGCTTCATCAACCGCAGAGGTCGGACCATCATCTTCTTCCACTTGGACTTCATCAACAGCACCTGGCGTATCCTCCTTGTTTATTTCTTCATCTTCATTGAGTGGCACCACCTCAGCAGCAGCAGTCGACATCTCAGCATCCTCAGACTTTTCCCCCTCATCTTTACCCTCTTCAGTTGTAACATCTTCAACTTCCTCAGCCTCTGCCTGAGATACAGCCGGCAAATCATCCTGTCCCTCCCCATCCCCTCTCTCTGCGACCACTGGACCGGGGATGTCACCTTCCAGCCCGACAGGAGAATCCCGCAGAGAGGCTGGCTCACCATGTTTCTTCGCATGGATACCCAACACTTCAGCCTTCTGAGCCACAACAGGTGACTCCACCACTTCAGGCTCCGATTCAGCTTTTGTTATTTCTACACCACCTTCAGCAGCCATGTCAGGTTTCTTTTCAGCTTCAGCAACAGCGCCATCATCTACTGCCTGCTCAACTGGAGACGGTTCATCACCTTCAGCTGGTGTTTCATCGCCAGGTTCAGCCACCTGTACCCCCTGCTCAGCGCGGACTTCTTCCACACTTCTCTCACCGATCAGTTCAGTGGCTTGCTCTGTCTTGATGACCTCTTCAACTTCATCAGACACAGTAGGCATTTCATCACCCGGTTCAGCGACCTGTACCCCCTGCTCAGCGAGGACTTCTTCCACACTTCTCTCACCGATCAGTTCAGTGGCTTGCTCTGTCTTGATGACAACCTCTTCAACTTCATCACACACGGGTTCTGGCTCTTCAAACGGAGCAGTGGTGGCTTCTATTGTCCCCAGTTCCTCAATTGCAGCCTCTACATGTATTCCTACATCAACCTCAGCTCCAGCCACTTTGTCCTCAACTGGAGCATTTTCAGCTTCATCACTGCCATCTTCCACTCCTATCATTGGATCAGTCGGCACTTGATCAACCTGAATCTCAACACTGTCCTCTCGTGCTAACACCTCCTCCACCATGCCTACCACTTTCTGCACCTCAACTAATTCTTCCTCTTTCAGTATTTCTAATTTTTTCTGACGGTAGTATTCCTCTAACTCTTCATCAATCTCAGTGACTTCTTGAGGCATAGCACACCCGTATCTGCGTTCTTCTGCTTCCAATTCAACAATTTGGGCGACAGGACTTTCGTCTCTCTGCAGTTGCAATTCCACAGATTTTTCACTTTCTTCAACTTCTTCACCAGTATCAGCTATTCTGCCCTCCATACCAGGGTCTGTAGTACTTGGTTCCTTATCTTCAGCCCATCGCTGAAGCATCAAAACCTCTGCCTCCTCTTCCATGGGTGGAGCCGTTGGTGTCAAGGGCTTCGTCTCAGTCTCTGGGCCAGGAGGCGGGGAGGCAACGTTTGTTCCAATGGGTGGTATCGGCGACTCAGGTGCTCCAAGCCGTGGTGTTCTCGGCTTCATTTCAGACCCGACTGGTCGTGGTGGTGGAACTGGGGCATAATAAAGAGGTGATTGAAGAGGGCTCGTTCTCCTGACTTCTGGTCCAGCGGGCATCGGGGTTGAATCATGGATACTTTGCGGTGGCGATTTTGGCGCATGGATTCCAGACGCACTGGACGTCGTGGAAAAAGCAGAGGGGGCACGAGGACTTGGCTGAACAGCCGGGAGGGTACCTTCCTGCTGTCTCACTCCCCGTACTCCAGCAGACTTAGCACGGTTCTTCATATCTGTTGTTTCATAAGAAGACGGTGGGTCGGCAAATCTGACTGATTTTCTCCCGTCTTCTGGAGCAGTCTGTGGTCGATGATCGTCATACCTGCGACACCTCACAGGACCTACCGGCATGATCTTCTGGGTCGCTGTCGTGACAACCTCACTCTGGTCGATGTTCTCTTTGTCAGAACCACCACTTCCTGGACGGTCATCTCGCCTTCGCTCACCGCGATAAGGATCGTATGGTACATGGCTCGGGCTACCAGTTACTGCAGCAATTTCTGAAAAGAGAATAATAGAAGTCTCCTCAGGATTAGGATTATGACACCATTGATTGCCAGTAGCTGTACAGGGGTCAAAGATCTGTATGGTGTATTGTAGGGATCATTCAGCCCCTGAGAAACTTCAATATGTAGGAACCAGGCTGTGCTTCAGATTGAAGATCACATGGCAAATCAGACCAATTCCGTTAAGTGGAGTGCGGGACACACATCCCTCAATTCTGGTGAAAAGCACCTGGGTGCAATCCACTCTAAAGACAGTCCAGAAGTAACCCAGCAGTGAGAACTCGGGCCTTTGCTTTGTGTGGTTCTTAAAAGCTTTACATTTGGAAAGATATTGAAGACACTAACCTAAGTCTTCATCCATGGCCAAGTCATCATCCACAACCATCTGATCAGGATCATCCTCGTCCCCATAATCAGTCTCTGCTCCTGTTCCTGGCTGGTCAATGCTGCAAGAGATTGTATTGTATCAGATTTTTTCTGTCAGGGCCGAAGCCACAGCATTATTGGCCCTGGTAATTAAGGAAGAGGCCATCTCAAGCTACTCATGTTCCTCACTTGGATGGGGTCTTTTACTTGCCCTTGCAAGTCACCACGGCTTACTGTCCCATGCAGACTAGGTGATATCGCTATTGGTATTGTTTGATATTGGTCGATCATCGCTGGTGGGAAGATTTAAACGCGTCACTCACTAGTGCACACCTGGCATCAACAGGCTTGCAATCAGATCGCTGGTGATATCACCCGGTGTGTTGCTGGAATCAGGCTGTTCACACACAGATATTCTTCACATAGATCTACTCATCACACTCAGCCAACTTACAGTGTTTGTCCATCCATCTGAAGGAGAATTTCTTGGTCCCCAGCCCTGCTGGAAGCTCGTGATGTATTATGAACAGACTCGACAGTCTGAGGACGCTCGCCGTACGGAGGAAGATCAGGATATGTAGCCATAATCTGCTGGCGTCTCTGGACCGTGTGGCTTGGGACACCAACTAGGTATGGACGTCGGGGTTCTGAAGGCATAAACAGAGATGTAGAATTTAGGAGTCAAAGATGCCTACATCATTCACCAACTTTGTTCTGGATTTAACATTCTGAGTTACATCATTAGCCCATTTTACACTACGGTTCAATTTTGCCAAGTATAATTCGGTCGAGCCAGCTTCTCCAATAGCAAATGAGCCCTGCATACTGAGGTCGGCTCGGCCTGGGGTCGAGCACAGTTCAGTCCACTCTCCTAGTTTTTGCCAAACATACCTGGTTGTACACCTTGACACTGATATATCGTCGGCCCGTCCACGACAACAGGGTAAAGGGGTTGAAGTCGTCCCTTCCAGAGGTGACCTGAAGGTCGTGGGTCTGCAGCTGGAGTATTCTCTCGTCCAATAATCATAGAGAGTTGGTGGGTGGCAAGTGCGGTGCGTTCTTTCATAACCTCGGCAGGGTCAGGGTGTATCGGCTGGAAGGTTGAGAATTCATCAGAGATATATCAGATAATCAGAACAACTTCTAATGTCTCCAACTCATGGTTCCTGCAGCTTTTCAGTCAGTTAATTCAAGGCCTTTTAATTAAAGGCTTTTCAAGGTCAAAATCAAGGTCATACGTACCTCCATCGGTGGTTTATTGACAGCATGTTTGAATGGTGCACGTATCTGATGATTGGCTCTTTTCTCTTTGTTGGGTGACACGTAGACAGGGCGCGTTGGACTCGGGGATCGGAAGAGACGATCAGGGGTTGCAACTCTGAAGATTGAGAAACAAGGATGAAAAGATGAGCATTATGGATCCCTGTCCCATTTTTTGTACTTGTATTTATTTGTATTTTTCCATCAGGGAAGCAATAGCATTATTGGTCCTGGTAAGTATGGAAGAGGCCATCTCAAGCTACCGGTACTCATGTTCCTCACTTGGATGGGGTATTTTGGTGGTCTTATTAAGCGTGCGCCACCGATTACTGACGACTACCGGTATGTACGACTATGATAAGATCAGTGCATAACGCATTCATGGGGTTACTGCCGCATGTATTCATTGGTAACCCGTGGCGGATACCTATTGAAAACTAACAGAACTATTTGCCTGAAAACCAGTCAATCATCCCATCATTACTGTATCATGTGATCTCTCCTCTCACCTGTTTACCGACCCTGCAGACTTTGTTAATGGGTTTGGAGACTTGACCCCTCGTTGCCCAGCACTGTGAGGTGACCTTGTACTCTCTGGGAGCATCTCCACGGCAACCATCTTCCTTTTCTTTCGAGGTTCTATGAGAAAGATGCGAGTCCTTTACAACTAGGTACATGTATCTGGACGTTTTGATAACCGATTATAGAGGCTATGCACTAACGTCATCAAATGACGTCATCAATGGGTATGACGCCACGTGTTGGATGGAAAATGGACGGAGCACGTGGTCAGATGCACTGCGTCAGCATGTCACAACGTTCCATCCAACATGGCGTCACCTCGCTGATGACGTCACGTGCATAGCCTCTATACAGATGGAAGTAAATTATTGCCAGTGGAACAGTAAAGGACAAATTATCTATGGATAATACAAAGGAGCTGTCAGTGAGTTGACCACAATGAGGAACCCGCAGAACTACGCCACGACGTGGCGCTGTCAGTGTAAGACCCGGAAGTCCTATTTTCTAACAGTATTTCCATTTACTTCTTGCCCCAAAATAAACCACTCTCTTTGGTTCAATTTTGATTAAATTACACTCTCCTGTTTCATGTTCAAAGTTCTCCATATATCACTGCTTTGTTTCGTCAGAAATGCCACAGGATGCCAATACTGACAACGTCTTTTGGGGAAATTTCCACGGAAAATTGTGTAGAAAAATGTACACATGCTTTGACGACGTGACGTCAACAGCGAAAAAAGTGACGTCAGTACGTCATTCGGGTCTTATACTGACTGCGCCACCTGCAGTCATGCGGGTTCCCCATTGAGTGTGTACATGTACATCGGTCTTGATGCAATACTTTTAAGCAATCATTACCGGTAGACAAATGTATAAAACAAGAAGTCAATCTCCAGAATTCACGAATTTTCGACCCCAACCGGGGTCTTTTTCAAGTGGAACTTTACAATCTGAAACTCTAGAAAAGACTGAGCTGAAACCCGAATGTGGAACTAACCTGTGTAGACAGGATAAACAATGATAAACAATGAACAGATAAACAGATTATGATAGACGGCAACAAAAGCTATTCAAAATATTCAAACGGTGGACAATTGTAGAACATGATTTATTAAGATTTTTAGACCTACTTTTTTAACAGCTAGCAAATTTATAGTTGCAATACATTGAACTCTTGTTAGTGAATAACAATGGTAAACGCCATTCAGCCACATATTTGTCAGCCATTTTTACAAACAAACAAGTGAACAAGTCTATACCAGGTTTCCATGTTGAGATACAAAATTGAGCAAAGAAAACATTGTAACTTCATATTACTTGTTCATGGTTTCATGAGTGACAATAAAGATGAAGACACACAAATACAGTGATCATGGATTAAATAGGCCTAAATGTCTAAAATCTTCAAAAAATGTTTGTTCGAAGTTAAACAAGAATTGTCTTCCTTCTTCTTCAAGCCCAGCGAGAATAGTATTTATAATACCCAAATATTCAACCACCATTCATGGTTATTCAAAAGTTTCATTGGGTTGGATTAATCTCATGAATTGCTCGGGGCTAATCCATTGGAAACATACATTATGTAGGCCTGATTAAAACCAGTAACTTCATAATGTAGGCCATACATGTACAAGAACCAGCCTAGCATAAGTCTATTTGATTAAGGGGGAATTTATGTTTCCCTGTAACGATTTGACCAGAGGATTATGATCATTGATAATTGATCAGTGATCATTATCTTTCATTGGTTACTAAGGCAACTCGAAGACAACAAAATGGTGGCGATGATAATGGTTAAAATAATGCTAACAGGTGAACAACCAATCACAAATTTCCAGTTGAGCCCTGCCCCCGGCTTATGGTTATGATGTCAACATCACTAGGCCTAATGGTGGACATTGTTGAACTAATCATGGAAACCACGAACAGGTAGGCCTCAGGTAGGCCTAGGCCTACCACGCTGAGAGTTCAAATAGGATTATTACCTGGAGGTGGCAGGACTTCTGTGGCTTTCCCTTCGGGTACACTATCCACGGACAAGAATGGGTCTGGCTGGAAATGGAAGGACAGAACATAGTCATAGAAGTTTAGAGTTTTAATTATTTGTAGCCTAGCTGGCCCTAATCAAGTAATGAGTTATTTTCACGGCTTACTAGGCCTAATTAATTGAGCAGTGCCTCTCAGCATAGGCCTAGGCCTACATCAGGCTGGCTTACCTCATTCTCCCCTCTCACTCGAGCACGTGACCGCGGTGTCGATGCCGTTGATTTCTCCCTCCGCATCATCAGGGAGGCTCGTTCGTGGCTTCCTGCCGTACCATTCTGCCTGGCGTTGGGAGCCCTGTTTTCATTATTCTCACTGCTAGAAGCACGTATTATTCTTACATTCGAACCATAATCTGGCCGTTCGACATGTGTGTTTATTATGATATTTCCGCTGTGTCCATTGACACCATGAATAATGGCATGATCATGATGATCTGTGTCTGATGTTCATTGAAATGACCCAACATTATATTTTTAGGTCAGGGTGATCACGAACAGCCTGATTTGACAATCCCTAGGATGAGAATGAACAGCCCCTTTACAGTTGAGCCCTGCCCCCGGCTTTCGGTAATGATGTCAACATCACTAGGCCTAATGGTGGACATTGTTGAACTAATCATGGAAACCACGAACAGGTAGGCCTAGGCCTACCACGCTGAGAGTTCAAATAGGATTATTACCTGGAGGTGGCAGGACTTCTGTGGCTTTCCCTTCGGGTACACTATCCACGGACAAGAATGGGTCTGGCTGGAAATGGAAGGACAGAACATAGTCATAGAAGTTTAGAGTTTTAATTGTAGCCTAGCTGGCCCTAATCAAGTAATGAGTTATTTTCACGGCTTACTAATTAATTGAGCAGTGCCTCAGCATAGGCCTAGTATGCAGGCTGGCTTACCTCATTCTCCCCTCTTACTCGAGCACGTGACCGCGGTGTCGATGCCGTTGATTTCTCCCTCCGCATTATCAGGGAGGCTCGTTCGTGGCTTCCTGCCGTACCATTCTGCCTGGCGTTGGGAGCCCTGTTTTCATTATTCTCACCGTTAGAAGCACGTAATCTTACATTCGAACCATAGTCCGGCCGTTCGACATGTGTGTTTATTATGATATTTCCGCTGTGTCCATTGACACCATGAATAATGGCATGATCATGATGATCTGTGTCTGATGTTTTGACATGTTTTGTTTTGACTTTAGTAGGGCGACCAAAAGGTGCCCTGACACTCTGTGTCCCTGACGCATACGATGTCATTGTGTTATTTCAATTCTCCTATTGTTTATAAGGACGATCTGTCATAAATTGATGGTCAGAGTTGAGGAAATCGGGTCAAAAATCCATCCTGAAAAGAGAAACCAGACTGACAAGTCAGTCAGGGATGGCAACCATGTTGTTTACAACCGAAGAACTGATTGTGAACGGTCAATCCGCCAACAAAATATAGTTCCAAATCACTTTCGATTTTGACCGATTCTGCAAATCATCACGGTGTTTTTTACCCCCAAAATTATAAAAACGATTCTATAACATTTTAAAATCAGATATATACGGATTTGTTCAGGAATAAGAGAATTTGACAGTAGAACCAATTAGCTAGTTCCACCTTTCGTCGCAAGATGCCGCCACGTCAATCAATTAGTCTAGTGTCTCTGGGTCCGGCAGAGGCTAGAGGTAGGGCAAGCGGCGGAGTCGGATATGGATCCATGCTCCTGCCTGAACAACTAAACTAAACTAAACTAAGTTGACACTCTTTGAAAAAGTGAGGGAAGCACCAAAATTGAAGTAGACAAAAAGACGCTTTATGTCAAACCACGGGAATGTCTGTCATTTTCATAAGCTAAGCAGCAATATTTATGATCAGTAGACCATCCCTAGGTGTTTTCTACTTCACTTAATCTGTTTGTTCGCTGATCAAAAAGAGGTTTTTCTTGGCTCTCTTCACCATATCACCACACATACACACACATGCACTGAACCTACACACACCAGATGTTCAGTGTAGGCACGGTGACTTTGCACCATACCCTCTTACCTACTACTATAATATACAGGTGGAGAAACATATGCTTACGGAAAATGTACTACACATACACAGGACCCGATTTTCAGGCACCGTTTTCAACTCCTAAAAAAAACGAAATCACACCTACCAATACATTTTGGTACTCCGCAAAGATTGTATTTTCACAACAGAATAATAAAATTAGAAATTAAACAAAGTTTTGGGAGTAATCCATTCACTTTGGTCTGTGGATACATTCGGTCCCAGTCTGCCAAGATGGCCGCCATGTCGACACTGACGTTTAGTTTAGCAATCTCCCGCTGGGTGACCGAATTCGATCTACTACTTCATTAGCGTGTTCGTTTACTTGCCTGGGCCTCACCTGGGTGAGACCCATCTGCGTTCTTTTTCGTGTGACGTCATGATCTGGGGTCTGTCGGGCCTGCCCGAAGTAATCACCTCGCCGAGGTGATTAGTTGGGGAAGTATCCCAGAATGCATTTCAACACAATGGCGTCGAACGTGCCGAATCCACCATTTTTACCCAAACTGGA
>NMRB01000877.1:28276-46536 GCA_002633025.1 Notospermus geniculatus
AGGGAAGCACCAAAATTGAAGTAGACAAAAAGACGCTTTATGTCAAACCACGGGAATGTCTGTCATTTTCATAAGCTAAGCAGCAATATTTATGATCAGTAGACCATCCCTAGGTGTTTTCTACTTCACTTAATCTGTTTGTTCGCTGATCAAAAAGAGGTTTTTCTTGGCTCTCTTCACCATATCACCACACACACACACATGCACTGAACCTACACACACCAGATGTTCAGTGTAGGCATACACGTGGGCCTGTAACCGCCGCCGCATGCTAGATCACTGTAGATGACAGCAGCATGTTATGTATCATTCATCGTGTTGATTCATAGGGCTGATTGCCCTGCTACAATTGGACACCGACGTCGTACGAAATCGTCTGTCTGTCATATCCAGCGTCTTGCAAATTGGATGGGTTGTGCCGTGCCTCACTCCCTCAGATGCAGACGTCAGACATCAAGCATCTAAAGTCTGAATCTGGCTGTTCTCACACATAGGCCTAATGTATCTTTCTCTTTAATCTTTCAGAAATAAGAAGTGACGATGGCCGAGAGACCCGAGGATCTGAATCTTCCCAATGCTGTCATAGCTCGGATAATAAAGGATGCTGTGAGTCTGATAGTTTACCCGTCATGTTCCAAATCATTGATGGGGTATGCTAGGTCTAGGAGGACATCATCTTGATCTATTTGTATTAGATTTGAATTTGATTTTTCTGTCTAGGCTGAAGCCATAGTATTATCGGCTCTGGTAAGAGGCCATCTCAAGCTACTCATGTTCCTCACTTGGATGGGGTCTTTTACTTGCCGTTGCAAAGGAACAAGGTACCAGGGCTCAAAATTCACTGCGGCCATCGCGGCAATTGCCGCAGAATACGGCGATTTTGCCGCCGTTTACTCCTATTGCCTGCGGCCATGGATTGCCGCCGTAAGTTCTCACTGCCTTGTCATGCATCCCAACCTTTGATGCATACTTTATGCCCAACGAGCTATGGAACTAGTCTGCGGTACTTGTGTAGGTTTCCATTCACGAAATTAGCCTTCTCACAGACTGGTTCTCTATTGTAGCATGTGTCTCCACTTCAAGCAGTGCATTACGACAGGGGACCAGTCAAAGATGGCCGCAGGCAGAGTGTTGAAATCTGGGAAATGGCCGCAGAGGGCCTGGAAATGGCCACAGAAGAGCCCAATCTCCTGTGGCCATTTTCTGAAAAATGGCCACAGGAGGACTTTAGGGAATTTTGAGCCCTGAGGTACAAAGCACCATGGCTTACTGGCCCAATGCAAAGAACATGAAAAGCCAGGGATGATTATGGCCCGGGATTCAAACCCAGGACCTGCCACTTGCTAAGCTGACGTGATAACCACTAGGCTATCAAGGCTCACACTGTTCTGGTTGATATCTTCGCCATCAATGTCGTTGTCGTTATTTCAGCTGACCTTGACATTCGATATGATGATGGATCTTATCTTTTTCAGCTCCCAGACGGTGTAAATGTTGGAAAAGATGCCAGACTCGCGATATCAAAGGCTGCCAGTGTGTTTGTTCTGTATGCAACATCATGGTAAGAAAGAGGATAAACATGAGGCATCTAGAGCTGGGGGTGTAGTGGTGTGGGCATCAGATTCGTAACCAATAGGCCATGGGTTTGATTCCCAGCCGAGTTGTATCTTTGTTCTCTGACTCAACTGGCCTGAAAGAATCAAATGAGCATTTTAGATGAGCTGCTACTTGAGTTTGCTAGAAAAAGTTACGGAGAGGCTTGGTGGTAAATGAGAAGGTGACTGATCGTTCTAACTGCAGCAGATATCAAACGATACACCTTCACCTTTACCAAAACCTTTTTGAGTTGGGACAACATTACAAGCTTCAAGTCGTCCCCCTCAAAATGATCTCTCCTGAAATCTGTCAAGCGATGAAAACTTGATTCTCATTATTGCCTTTTCTCCATAGTGCCAATAACTTTGCCATGAAGGGCAAGAGGAAGACAATATCAGCCCAGGATGTGATGTTAGCCATGAGTGACATGGAGTTTGACCGGTTTGTTGACCCTCTCAAGGAAGCATTAGAAGGTAAGACTTGTCCGTTTGAATTTCATTCGAGTGCTGTAGCAGTTGCTGAGTCATGGATTGCGTCACGTCACCCGGTTTCAGATCGAGGTTATGGTTGAGATTTTGGCGGAAGTGCGCAGATCTGTGAATTCGAGAATCGTCTATAGCTACCACAGGCCTGGAAATTCACAAATTTCCCTCCACAGCATTTTTCAAAAAAAATGCTGTGGAGCTTGGAGGGTCTCCACAGCATTTTTCTGTTCCTCCACAGCAATTTTAATTTTTCCATTTTGCAACGAGGCGAAATGAGTCTAGGCCTTTGATAATTCACTTGTGAGCACAACCACCAAAGGGTTAATATCACAGCAACAAGGCGAAATGAGTCCAAGCCTTTGATAATTCACAAGTTTGCACCAAATGTATCGGGCTACTAGGTCTGGACTGCCCCACAAGTAGTGCACACTACTGACATCAAAGCTTTGTCACTACGGCAGAGATCAAAGCAACCACGCGCCACTATGTTTATGACCCGTCAGTCATTCAATTCATGCTGCCCAGGATGACTGTTTCATCCACGGTTGTTCGTTACTAGTTTGATAGGACACTGTAGGTCAATGTATAATGAATCGCCACCAACTTCAGGTGAGACAGACGATGTCTAGATGTGTGCTGAATGATGGGTGCGCAGAAACCTGCTCAGATCGTCAAATTTGAGACACCATGTGTCGGTCTGATCCAGTGCGTCTGGCGGTCGGGCATGGCCTTGTGCCAATACAGAAACCCCCATAAAGGGCCAATAACTTCAGGGGAAGGTTGTGGGGATGGATTAGAGACTTTGAAGGAGAAAATTTCTGTTTTCTGAGCGTAGTTTTGGCCATTTTAGGCCGTACAATTGCACTTTGATAGGGTAATAAATAAGACAATACACGTTTGTTTTCGGCGGCAAAAGTGTGCCGTGGTTTAATAGTGGCATCGGCGGCGTTTCAGGCGAATTCGGCGGCAAATGCCGCGAGTGCCGTCGATTATTTCCTGCCCTGCTACCAGTATCTGAAACACATTGATCGAGCCTAAGTATTGTTTGATGTTTTTCAGCTTATAAGAATGAACAAAAGAGCAAAAAGCAGGCGTCAGAGTTGAAGAAAAAAGCCAAGGAGGCTGCAGCCAATGGAGGTGAAGAGGAAGCTATGGAGGCAGAGGCGGAGGATGTAGCTGAGGAGGGGGTGACGGAGGAGGGAGTGGCAGAGGAGGAGGAAGAGGGGGAGGGTGATGAAGGGGAGGAGGACGAGGGGGAGGAAGATGAGGGCGAGGAGTCTGGAGAGGAGGAAAGTTCATAGAGGATACATTGATGAATTGTTTTGAGTGACTTTGTTGTGCGTGGTGTGGACTAAGTCCCGTTGGTTTACATGACACTGCCATGAATCCAGCAGATCACATCAACTTAAGTCCTAATAATCTGCTGATGGAGAGACATTGGGCAATGCAAGGGCTCCGATCTGCTGGAATGTAATTCTGGGACTTTAAGATGGAGAAACATTTTGCTCAGGTCTAACTGTAGTTTGGGAAACATATTCAGCCTGCTCCAGCAAAAGTAGGTGCTTATCACAATGGAGGAAAGGGTTGACAGCTTTATGCCGCGATAGCTGAAATGTACGTCTCTGCAGGTTTACAATTGTAGTGGACAGCAATGATAAAAGTTGAATAAACTGATGACCAATGATGATCATTTCATTTGCGACAAGCATCTACTTTTGCCAGCGTGGGAAACATATTTCTCAGCAGTAATTGTCTATTCTTATCCGAAGTAATAAATCATTTTGTATCTTTTACTACTACTTTCTTCTGTTTGTGATCTTTCCACATGCACTGCTGGTCTTCAGTCCTGGCACACTCATTGCACATTCAATTTATAAATATTTAAGAATCTCAAAAACTCAGAAACCAGAGTGGCTTCCAGAGATGAAGAATTTTCTGAAGCTCAGTGATGTGTACAACTGCAGTATAGGGACTTTAAAGTCCCTATTTTATGCCATTTTGCATATTCGTGAGGAGGTGTGTCTTTATCGCCAGGTCAACGTGGAAGGTTCAGTTTGAAGCCTGCTTGTCAAGATAGCTCGATAGATGAGACTGAATCTATGTTGGCCTACTGCTCATCAAGCCGCTCAACAAACAAGCCCCTAAATGGTGTAGTCCTTGAATGGCATTTTAAGAAGGTTCAAGTTGAATTTCCAACGTATAATCCATAAAGTTTTTTGGTACTCCTTTAGAATGTTAAAAACACAACGTTCTAAAGAAGGAGTATGAAAACTATGGATTATTCCCTAAATAGTGCTCATTATAATTAAGCGACTTGACAAATAAACCTCGTCAACATAAAGTGCTGCTCATACTGATCCTACACATGTATGACAGCCATTCATTCAGTAATCTCTGCACACAAAAGGCTTAATGCAGAAATGAACTACTTATGCTTTGTGGCATATCTCATCAAGCGGAAAAGTGAATGAATGGGTTAACAATACAAAAGATTAGTTCCATTCGCTAATAACAGATGTCACCACTGTCCTTAGTGAAAGGTTGTTTACAATATGGAGAACTACAGGGTAAGTGAGCAGCATTTCTGTCAAATTTTCTTGAATTTAGACCGAAATTTCCCATTTTCAACAGTAAGAGATGAGTGACTTGGTTGAGTAATGTGTGTTCTTGTTTTCTCTGTTTAGATTTTGCAGCGGCTGGGTAAGGGGGCCCAGGGGACTGTCAATCTGGTCGAAAACAAGACAGATGGAAAGAAATATGTCATGAAAAAAGTAAGTAGGGTTGACCAACAGGTTGATGAGTTTGGATTGAATGGTTCGAGACTTGACGTAATACATAGTATGGTATGTTATTGTGTTGCCATGGTGATTCTAACTGTTTGTTCAGTGTTGGTCATTGTGATTGGCAGTAAAATTTGCTATCGGTGATATGTGCTTTCCAAGATACAGAATAGCACAAAATTGACACACAAAATGATAATAACATAGAAGTCAATCTCCAGAATTCACGAATTTTCGACCCCAACCGGGGTCTTTTTCAAGTGGAACTTTACAATCTGAAACTCTAGAAAAGACTGAGCTGAAACCCAAATGTAGAACTAACACCTGTGTAGACAGGATGAGTGAGCAATTAAGCAATGAGCAGTGAGCAATTAATTCCTTAATTGCTCACTCATCCTGTCTACACAGGTGTTAGTTCTACATTTGGGTTTCAGCTCAGTCTTTTCTAGAGTTTCAGATTGTAAAGTTCCACTTGAAAAAGACCCCGGTTGGGGTCGAAAATTCGTGAATTCTGGAGGGTGATATGTGCTTTGTTAAGTAAGTACATGTAGTACAATACCATTCAATAGCTTACACATGCAGAAACTTTGTAGGTACTATCTTATAGTCTGCATCTGTGTAGGCCTATGCCTACCATTTGTCAAAGAGTGCATATCTTCAATGATCATTTTGTTAAAGGGTCCCTACAGGCAGCCTCCTCATAGGCATTTTGATGTGCTCATTAGGCCTACACCAATCGGTTGGCATGTATTGGAAGTAAAACAACATCAACATTTGAGCCAAAATCTGTCGGTTTCCAGTTGCTAGCGCCACCTGTGATGAATTGACCACACCGATATGAGCCTACTGTAGAGTCCCTTTAACATCTCTACCATGAGGACCTTTCTATTGAGGATGTCCAAGTTCACACCAAAAATTAAATCTCAAATTGTTTTTCAGGTTGAATGTCAAGATGAGAGTGAAGCTAATAAAGCATTTAAAGAGGTAAGATCTCCACTTCATCAGATATTATAGGATGTAATAACAGACCCAGTAGGCTACTGATGCTGTTTTCACCTTAGCCAGTCATTAACTGCAAAGTATGTCCCGGCCTGGTCTCATCTAAGGGATGTAGGAAGGTTTAAACCTCCCCTTGTATTGTGGGACTGATTGGGTCAGTTCCTTACAGTAAAGTCACAGCCAGTCTTTCACTGTTGAGAAGTTTGTAAATGATTTATTTTTAATGTTTCTTCCATTCCAGGCGATGGCCTTGGCAGAACTTCAGCATCCCTACGTCTGTGGATACAGGGAATTCTTCGTCACATGGGATAAAGAGGTGAATCTTAAAGCAAACTGGTCATGAGGAATTTTTTTCTTTTAATTTAAGGACTTTTAGGGAAATTTTGCTATAAAAATAGGGTCTTTCAGGGCACTCCAGGGGGTAATTCCCCATTATCATCACTGTTCTTGATACTTACCAAGAAGATCCAATGGAGGCTTTGCAAATGACGTCACAAGCCGCCATGCTGGAGGACACATGCTGCAGAGGCGCAGCGAAATGAGCCAATGTCCCAATGATGTTACGTCAAGTAATGGCGTGGCGCACTTCACGCAATTCACGTCATGGTCGGCTCACACCTCTGCACCCTGTGTCCTCCAGAATGGCCGCCAGGATGACGTCACTGCAAAACCCCTATACAAGACTTACTGGTACCTGTCAAATACAGGTCCGCTATTAAAACATTTAAATTTGACCCATGACTGGGGCGATGCATGGCACCAGACATCAGAAGATGACACCTCTCTGTTGTACACAGGCATTCTAACCGAGTGCCCTCTCCCTCTTGGTCGGGTCACGATCAGAAGATGTCATCTTCAGATGTTAAAAGCCGTTCACCTCGAAGGTCGTGGTCTACACTGCCTGCTCAATGTGCTCATACCTATCATATTGATCAGAACAAACACTTCAGGAATAAGAAGTAGGCCCGTACCATAGAGTCATTCTGATTCACTTCCTCAATGCGTCATCGAGATTGAACTCATGATTTTTTGATAAGTTGACATTCCTAAGAGGGGTCCTTCACCCATATTTGGTCTGGATGATTGACATTGCCCTGACAAGATAAGAGAGAGTATACATTAGGAATATTGCCTGGCTGATTGGGTCAGGTTGTTGGTTGAGGCATGAACTGAGTCGCTCACTCAGCGTTTTGGAGAAATACTCAACTGAAAAATCAGCTCAAAATTTGCTAATGAGGAACTTGCAGAACTAACACCACTGTGAGGCGGTGTGAGCAGCCGTACCTTTTTTCGACGTCTCGGTCCGTGTTACACTGCATCAAAGACATCTTGTGCGCGTCATTGCGTTGGTTTGCTCTGTTTTTGACGTCTTCGACACAACCACTCACAGCCCCGACCTGTCGGGATAAAAAGTTATGTGAGTTCCCCATTGAGCCTATCATTCAATGATGATGAGATAATTTATGTGAAAGAGCGTCATGTGTCAGGTCTTGGCTAGGTCTATTATAGGCCTAACCATTTGCAACCTATTCCCTTACATATGGAAACAGATAAAGTATTCATACATGTATATATCTTTATATTTCAGGAATCAGATAAAGTATTCATACATGTATATATCTTTATATTTCAGGAATCAGATAAAGTATTCATACATGTATATATCTTTATATTTCAGGAATCCGCAATGTTTGTCTGTATAGTCATGGATTATTACAAATTAGGTGATCTTGAAAAAGCTTTAAAACAAAAACGACAAAATAAAGGTGCAATAGATGAGATAGTAAGTGACTGAAATGTCGTCATACACGCCTGTCCAAATCCTGAGAATATCAGAGGTTCTCAGCGCTCGCTCCCTTCGTCACCGCAGACAGTTAGCACCGGTATGTGGTGACAGAGGGAGCAAAACATTCAGAACCCCTGATTACCTCAGGATGTCTGTCCATGTGCCTGTCCACTGTCCTCTATCATAACCCTTCAGGGCCGTCCGCACAGAAAGTCCGAGAGTGCTACCGGCGCCTGTCGGTAGTTAGTTATACGCATTTTCCGATTAACTAAACCGCCGATAGGCACCAAAATCACTATCGGACTTTCTGTGTGGTCGGCCCTGGTTTCCACAGAAATTATTTTGATCCCTCCCTCCACCTGCTCTTGGTTCCTGTTGATCTCAGTAGGATGTGTAAGACTCCGAGTCTTAATTTGGAAACGGTCAGGGCTTCCGAATTCAGATCAGGGATTAAAGTTACGACCAACTGGTCGCATATGCGCCATGAAAATTTAAAATGCGACTGTAATTGAACCGCCTGCTCGCACGGTGCGATCGGAAAAAAAGTGGCTTTTCCCGACCTCTATTCGCGCCATCTAAACAACAGCACAGTGCATCCCGCTTCCACGGTAACCTCGCAACGATTCCGGGAATCGTAACTTAATATGCAGTCTCCACGCAGAGACATACCGTGCATACTACTCTGTGTTAATGCACTGCCTGTGTGGAGGGTACAACTGATCGATACTGCGCAGAGTGTAATGTTTATACCACTGCGCAGCTCCACGCGGGGGGCTTTTGTGAGCAAATACAATGTATGTCATTCTGGTAAGATGGCAGACGTTAGACTCGTGTAGTTAGTTCGGATTCTCCAGTTAGTTTGGGATTACTTTCCTGGAACACTTGGACAATTTTTGGCAAGCTTGAAGGCCTGATGAATGTTTGTTTTGGCAAGTGAATCTCGTCACGAGTGAGTTTGGTTCCGTCAAGTCAAGATCAGCGTTGCGTGCATTCCCGGTTCCGGCGGCTGGCATGTCACGGGAAAACCCCAAAATGGCGGGAAAATAATTGCGACTGAAAATTGCAAAATGCGACCACGTTTTCGAGATGCGGTCGCACGGTGCGCCTTGGTAAAAAAGTGAACTTTGATCCCTGCAGATGACATAAATTTCAAATCAAAATCAAGATACCCGTATAAGAAATGAACATGAGGAGTTTTTAAAGTTATCACATTTTAGCAGCACGACTTGTATTTTTTTGGTGGCGTTTGTTAGTAATTCTTTGTTTTTCAGTGGTAGTCAGCCACATCGTAATGCATTAGCCTCTTGTTTTTCCAAACTTTCCAATGTTCTCCTTTCATATAATAAGTTTTTCGGCATTCAAATTTGGACGCTTGTGGACGCTTGGGGCCACATGCACCAAACAAAGATTATCTTGAACTCAAGTTGAGCCACAACTTTTCGATTGTTCAGGTTTGCCAGGGCATGATGTGACAATGGAAAAGTTGCGGCTCAACCTGAGTTCAAGATAATCTTCGTTTTTGGTGCATACAGCCCCCTGAGCTTCTGTATTCGGACTCTGACTCTGAAATCAAAGGACATGTCCTGGACGGAGTTCAACAGGAAACACTGCCAAGTTTTCATTTCAGATTTGTACATTGATGAAGATTCCCCTCTTCTTCCACCTAAATCTCTCTCTCACTATAATCCTAATCCTTTAATCCATTCTCCTAATCCCCAGGAAAGTGCCATGTTGATTTGTTTTGTTCTTGAAAACTACTACAAGAACGGGACACTTGCCGAAGTCATGCTTCAGAGTCGGAATCAAGAAGTTGATTTACCAGAGTCTGTAAGATGACATCATTTTGACCTGTTTGTAGGATTGCTTTTATTTGCTTCCCAACTCAGCTAATCTTTTCAGAATTTGGTGCATGATGTTTGTCAGTAAACTATAAAGCATGTCTTTAGTTTCCTGTAAAACCTAACTTCCCTCGTTTGTAGTAGTTTGACTATTTCATAGCTTAGATTTTCTCCACCTTTTGTGCACCCTTGAATTTTAAGAAGTTTCTTCCCAATCCACACACACTAAGTCCTGAGAACAGGATCTGAATTTCTGAGTGTGATTGAGGGCCATTGAACTACCGGTAAATTCTTTGACCCTACGAAGTTTTCACAGGTTGGTCTGAATGTGTCCATTGCCGATACCTCTGTGGACAAGCTGACATGACTGGTCATCGCGTACAACCATCTGAACGCTCATAAGATTAAACGGACCTGTCAGGCCATTCAAGACCCCCTATATGATTGACTCAGTGGATAAACCTGCATTAGGCCTTAGGCTTTCTTTTTCTAAGCCAAGTATGCCCCAATTGTTGAAAGAATGTATTTGTTAAGTCTGATTAAAACATGCCAAAATGGGTTGGTCTTCGTCGCCCAAATAAGGATCTTACACTATTGTTGTTTTATGTGGTGCAAGAAAGGCCCCGGCAAATCTCTTGACAAAATGTAATTAGAGTACCGGTAGGCCTATTGCAAATTTGTGAAAAACATTGAAAATGAAGTCGATATCCAGCATGCTGAGTAGATAGTATGGCTTTCCTAACTGCTTTGTCTGTCTTTTTACTCATTCAGCCTTTCTAACTTGTAACTGACCCAAATGATTGCTAACTTCTCTGCCATCTAAAGCCAGCAGCACGCCAACAACGAGATCGCAAGCGATCTACACATAACCAAGTTTCCACAGATCTGTCCAGCGCACACCTGGCATCAACAGCCAATTTTGCTCAGTGGCGATCAGTTTGCTTGCAATATCACCTGTTGTGCTGCTGGCTTAACTGAAGGAGATGGAAGATGTCAGGGTTTCCGCCAGAACAAAAAAGAGGGTACGGACCAAAAAAATTTTTTTTCGAAAAAAAAATTTTTTTGAAAAAAAAAAAATTTTCGCAAAAAAATCGTTTGAAAAAAAAATTTTTTGAAAAAAAATTTTTTTTTTGAAAATGTGTTCGTTGATTTTTTAAAAGGTTTTAAACGATGTTTGGTGCCATTTTAGGCGTATTTTGAAGCATAAAATCCCCGCGCCAATCATGCCGGTTGTTTGGTTTCATCCGGCATGTCATGGAAAAATGTTTACCCAACGTTTTTGAGGGTACGGAACCCTGGAAAAATTTAAGGGTATGGAATTTTACCCATTTTACCCTCTGGCGGAAACCCTGGATGTGACATGTTAGATTCATTCAGAATAAGGAGAGGCAGAAAGAGATAAGTCCTGCTTGCATGATGAGCAAAGACACAATCACTGAATTAAGACATACATGTAGACCACAGATGAAACGAATTTTTTGATGATATAGACAAATCCCAAATTGACGTAAACGAGAAAGATCTGTGCACCTCCACCGAAATCACAAAACACAACCTCAGTCTGAATCTGAATGACGTGACGCAAAGACCGACGACAGTGACTTCGACGACGTTGCATCAGAGTCAACCATTGCTGAATTATGGATTACGTCACGTCAGCTGGTTTCAGATCGAGGTTGTGGTTGCGATTCCGGCGTAAGTGTGCAGATCTGCGAATTCGAGAATCGTCTATCTGTTGGCCCCTGCTGTCATTTTCACCTTGTTTCTTTACAGATGATAAAGAAATGGTTGGGCCAGATGATAGAGGCTCTTGTGTTTGTTCATAAAAAGGGCATCATTCACAGGTAAGCAGGCATATATACACGAACTGTTCTCTCGGGGAGCGCCTGAGAAAGAGTGCATCTGGCCAGTGAGCTTTCTCACTCCAACATTTGTGGCTTGAATCCGCACCCTACAACTGAATGCTGACAGACTGAGAGGCAAAAATTGTCTAAGCCCGGCGATCGAGTGGTTACCGTGCTTGACTACCAAACTGTGCAATGGGTCGGAGCGAGTTTGATTCCGGGTAAAGGCATCATTACAAAGTTTTTTTGCCACGAATGAAGATGTAATGAAAATACTCTCTCCTCCTTCAGAGATTTAAAACCCAGCAATATTTTCATGGCAGACAATTTGAACATCGCCGTGGGTGATTTTGGTGTCGCTACCATCATGGATGATGCACGGACCAAGACAAGGACGACCGTAGGTAAGAATAGCAGCTTTATCTTCCTGTGTAGGAGGAAACAAGTTGGGCCAAGGCCCTCCAGTTGTGGTATTAGTATTTGTATTTGATTTTTCCATCTGGGCTGAAGCCATAGCATTATTGGCCCTGGTTAGTACAGAAGAGGCCATCTCAAGCTACTCATGTTCCTCACTTGGATGGGGTCTTTTACTTGCCCTTGCAAAGGCACGATGTATAAGGCACCAGGGTTTCCGCCAGAGGGTAAAATGGGTAAAATTCCGTACCCTAAAATTTTTCCAGGGTACGGATCCGTACCCTCAAAAATTTGATAAATTCACATATTTACCAGCAGTATTCATTGTTTTTCACCATTTAACATCATATTTCACGATGGAAAGTGATTTTATGCTTCAAAATACGCCTAAAATGGCACTAAACATCGTTTAAAACCAAAATAAATAAATAAAAATAAAAATTGAAAAATTTTTTTCCCCAAAAATTTTTTTTTGGGTCCGTACCCTCATTTTTTTTCCTGGCGGAAACCATGGGCACCACGGCTTACTGTCCCATGGGACGGACAGAAGAGCCAGGGATGATTAATCCCATATGGCACGGGATTCGAACCAGGGACCTGCTGCTTGTTAAGTGCCGTGGACATGATAACCACTAGGCTATCTAGGCTCGTCCAGTTGTGGTCAGAGTGGGAGTGGAAAACCGTCTCTCCAATCTCTACATGAGGCGATGTGTTCACCTGTTATATTCATTTCAGGCTCGATGAACTGGATGGCACCTGAAGTCCTTGAACGGCCGTATGATGAGAGAAGTGATGTATGGTCCGCAGGGTGTATAGCTTTAGAAATGACCACGTGTGGGGTCCTGGATAATAAGTCCATGTCACAGTGTCTCTACACACTCAAGAGTGATGCTCAAACACTGGAGGACGTGATGGCGAGGGTGTCGGGGGTAAGTCCAATGATGTCGAGGGTGCTGGCTGGCCTAATGGTCTGGTTTTGATACAAGTTTGCTTGCTTACAGAGTCTGTTGCATGGGTCTCATAACTCGTGCCCTTGCCCTGACCAAACCGCTCAGACTTGAGCAGGTGATAGATGAAGGCTTAGCTGATTTAGACTTCTCTCTTTTCAGACATATTCCAAAGATTTGCAGTCTGTCATTCGCTGCATGTTGAGAAGAAATTTCCAACAACGTCCGACTGCTGTGTGAGTATTATGATTTGAATACCAAGTTGAGAGCGGCGAGCTCTAACTTGGCTCATTGTTGGCTGCTTAGACGATATTCGGTGATTTGTATTAAATGCAGGTGCATTGAAAACCTTGCAGTACAATATGGCACGGCCTAACCCGCTGGCCGTGGAGGTAGGATTTCCTTATGGCCTGGTGGTTGGCGTTGGCCTCTGAGCTAGAAGTTAAGCAACGTAGATCACGGTCAGTACTTGGATGGGTGACAGCACGTATCATACAGTAAGAGAGAGTCAGAGCCTGAGAAGAAACGAGCTGGTCATGAGATTAAGAATTATTTGTATTTTCTAGGGAGCTCCTCAACATGCCTTATATCAAGGAATGCCTGGCTCTGAGTGACTCAGCTCTCTTGGAGAGGAAGAAAAAACAAGGGACTCAGCCAAAATCGGGATCTGTTCCCAGAGATGAAGGTGTCACATCCGTCCTCGCTTACATCCGATCGGAATGTGAGAGTGAGAATGCCCTGAAGGAGGGGATGGCGTACCTCGCGGAGCTGACCAAGGAGGAGGGAACTTTGGTTGATGATGCTGGAAAGATGCTCGTTGCCCAGACGATGAGGGATAACATTGGATGTGTGGAGATACAGCTGGCTGGATGTAACATACTCAACAACCTGATTGTTTCTGGTACGTTTGGGGGAGATTTTACAGATTGTTGGCCAAAGGGATGGCCCGCAGGGGGGGGCGCCCCCTCTAGATCCACACCTGAAGGTAGTGCTCACGATAGGCATTTAAAGAAACAAAAGTTTGAATAGCTGTGTACCGTAACTTGCAAAGAAGTCTGTGAGAACTTTGCCAGTTTCTCTAGTCTGAACTTATCATAATGTGTTGTCCATCCTTCATAGACCTTGACCAAATTGAACCAGGTAAGGATTGCCCTTAGGGCTCACACCCCTGTTTAGGGAGGGAGAGGGAAGAGGTTGTTTTTGTAAGGTATCACCCTTAGAGTAGTGTAGCTGGAAACACCACAACAATGTCATGTTCAAGGAGCCAGACTTCTGATCTTGGTGAAACCTAACTGAAACTAACTCAAGTAGAATGCACACAGTGTTTATAAAGACGGTAATCTGTACAGGATGACTAATCCTTTTCCCTGTCAATACTAGAGCTGTACAGTGCATAACGTTACACATTCTGAGAATCTCAGGTCATTTACGGTCGTACCCTCCCTTAAGTTTGAGGAGGGGAGAGGTTGTGAAGACCCTGGGTGCGAGGTTGAAGATGACAAGGTCTGATAATTCTGCATCTGCTGTTGGAGTGATAGCTACACACACTTAGAATTGACTAGTGCTGCCATAACCATCAAGGAAGCACTTTTCTTTTCACTCCCAATGTTGATTGAGGAAGACGTCATTTGATTGACAGTTTGTCAATCAGCAATTAAAGGGCTGTGTCAACCAATCAGCTGTCAGTTAAGACATGGACGAAACTGTCATTGGGTATGCAGTTTTCTTTTCACTCCCAATATTGATTGAGGAAGGACGTAATTTGATTGACAGCTTGTCAATCATCAATCGAAGGGCTCTGTCAACAATCAGCTGTCGATTGAGACATGGGCGAAACTGTCATTGGTGGATTAGACATGACCAGGGAAGGAGAGTGTCAAATTGAATGTCTGAGACCTGCATGTAGCCGAGAGGAGATGAAATCACACCAACCACTTCAGTTTTTAAGACTCGAACCCACATGATTATCTTACATTTATTTTGCAGCTGGAGAATCAGACGTACTCTATTCGGAAGAGGTCGTGTCGGCCATACCCCTGGCGATGAAGTGCCATTCCGGTTCCTCTCAACTCCAAATGGCAGCAACTGCAGCACTCATGGCATTTTCAGCAAATGGTAAGTCAACATGTCAAGTTTAACAACTGTCCTTTTTACACTAGCTTGGTTGAAGCGTGCCGAGCTCGACGACCCAGACTTGGACTGGCCTGTTTACGCTGCCATAACCAACCGTACCAAGCCCGGTTCAGACATACATTATGTGAACTATCTGTGTATCTGATTTCAGAGGCTGCAGCTGCTGTGATAGGTCAGGTGGGTGGTATTGGGTCCATCCTGGATGCAATGAGAACGTTCCAGGACAATCAGGAACTCCAGGCCACGGGTTGTAACGCCATCTGGAGTCTGTGTGTCAACGGTAGGAACTGTCCTAGCTCATGCAAGGAAAGCTAACATTGGAGTTTGGTGCGAACAAAAAGTCTGATATCCTTCCTAGAAAGACACCATGCCTGCCAGTCGGTCAGACAATCACAGATTGTGGGTGAGATTGTTCTGTTTTGTGGTTTCAGAGGTAAATTCGAAGCTGGTGACGGAAGAGCGAGGTCTGCGGGACGTTTGTGAAACAATGGGAAGATTCAGTCAGAACCCAGATGTGGTGGAGGCGGCTGCTGCAGCCATCTTGTCATTATCATTAGAGGGTAAGTCAGCGATGTAGCTGAGGATGATTAGATTGTCGTGATGGGGGGGGGGGGGTTGATCTTCCTGTAATCACCCTGAGCTGATAACTGGCATGATCCCTGGCTCGTACCCAACCAAGCGACAGGAAGTCAAAATGTGTTCAGGACCAAAAACTTTGCACGTTTCTTTCAGATGATAACCTGGAGTATGTCAGTGAACTAGAATGTGTTCGTCTTCTCCTGGAGGCCATATCTAACCATCCCAAGGATCGTAAAGTGGTAAAGAACAGCTGTATGGCATTGGCCAGTCTTGTCGAGCCTGACGGTAGGTCTCCACTCCATCATTATAGAGTCTACCACATTATAGTGGCATTGATTCACATCAATCTTCACTAAGATTTGACCACTATTTCTGCCCGAGACAACCTAAAAGTCTGTTGGGATATGCTGCAATCACGTCAAGTTCCTTGTACTTAATGTTGCCCTGGACATTTCATGGAAGAGTGTTTGTTAAGGTGGAAAAGGGTTGATTTTGAGCACACATGGGACCAGTTCTATTTTGGGCACATGTCAAATTCGTTAGGCCTTCTACGGCCTTACCATTATGTAATTGAAAGGTCTGGCAGTGTATGGATGGGTTGCAGTTTCAGCATTGAAACTGAGCTATGATCTGAACTTGAATCATGGAGAATACCAAACTTGGCTTGTCCATGGTATGTCAATGATTGACCAAAAATTCTGTTTTATAGGAAGCCTTTATAATTATCAACGTATTATGTCAGGTAGGGATATTGTTGCCTGTGTACATTCATTTCATGGAGTTTGCTTTGTTAGGGCAAAGCCCATGACTATTTCATGTCTTTGTGCGCACCTTGTCCCTTAAAATGTTCAGTTGGTATTGTTGTGTATGTGGACTCAAAGTGAAGTCAAGTGATATTTCGTGTAGTTTCATTCAAGCCAACAGCACACCAGGCAATATCGCGAGCAATCTGATAGTAATCTGGCAAAATTGGCTGTAAAACACCAAGTGTATGCTGAACAGCAATGTGTGGAATCTTCTCGCCAGCGATGTTCACCCAATATCAAACAATACCAAAGCCGACATCACCGGGTCTGCAGTGGCTGTCGCAAAGATCGGTGTCGAGTAGATCGCTTGCGATATCCCCTGGTGTGCTGCTGGCTTCAGTGTTTGCACCCACCCAGGTCTTGTGAAAGTGCTGTTTTGTGAACATAAGTACTACACCTTTTGTCGAACACGACATCAAAACTTTACCGCATGACCATGTGCGACATTTTGACGCCATCTACCTGTACTGTGGTTTTTAATGGCCAAAATGGCAGCATGGATTATGACGTCACACAGGATTCCTCTACACCAGTGACAACAGATTGTTGACCTAAAATATGTTTTAATTTCAGAGGAGAGTGCTTTCAAGGTATTAGACTGTGAGCGAAAGGACGGCACACATATACAGGGTATCCCAAAGATAGTAGAGGCGTACGGCTACCAGAGTAATAATGCTGAAGTTGTTGAGAATATCTGCACGCTGTTTATGGAGTTAGTAGAATATGGTACGTATTGATGGAAAGATAGATCTGGGGCAGACAGACCGGCCTCAGATTTTGGTCTGTGAAAAGTAAGACTGTTCATGCATGTTTTGGTCTATATTTTGCATCTCCTCCCACAGCAGGGGTTTTTACCTCACTCCTCTTCATCCACTCACACAAACTTTGTGTGCGAGTGTATGAAGAGGAGCGAGCCTGCCTTGCCTGCGGGAGATCCGGGTTCGATTCCCAGTGCAGTCTGTGACTAGTTGAATAAACTGACATGACAGACAACCGATGATGATGATCTATTACGACAAGCATCTGCTCTTGCTTGAGCGGGTCACATATTTTCACAGTAAACTGCAGCATAATCCTACATTTCTAGAGGAAATATGCCAACATTTGGTTACATATGGGGCACCAAGCATACTTAAAGAAGTGCGGAGAAACTTTGCTAAAAATGAGGTGAGACCTACCTAGCTTGTGTAGTTCAAAGACGTCCGTCCTCTGTACATACCCTGCCTGTGTTGCTCTTGCTGTACAGCTGAGTGGAAACTGACAGTGGATCTCCTCTGCCTGAAATAATGACACATTATGAGTGAATCAATCCTGGCCCAGTGATCCAAAACTAGAATGATTTGGACTCTGCATTGAACCCCTTGCAGTTACTATATGGCCGGCCATGGAGGATTTCCTTCATGGCCAAATGGTTGGCATGTTGGCCTCTGAGCTAGAAGTTATGTAAGCAACGAAGAGTGCGGTCAGTATGTGGATGGGCGACCAGTGCACGTAGAATGCATCAGGCAGACCTTTCCCGTCAAACCTGGAAAGTGTAGTTCGGCACTGAGACACAGAGTGGCACTAAGTGACTCGAGGACGAGTCATCTCTGTCCGAAGGGGGAGATGGTGCATTTGAACCCCCTGATCACAAAGTGTCTGGGTGAGGAGAATGACCAGTTGTCTGTTTCCACGTAACGGCCGTCAGTCAGCTTTTAATATCTAGATGTCTATTTCAGGTGAAACTAGCCAGGACAAATTCTGCATCCTTAATGTGTAGAGCTGCTGTAGACCTCTCAACATTTACCTTTTAGTTTTTAGCTTTCAGTAGTCTTGACGTCTCATCCACATTATCCCAGCTTCATTTGTCGATTTCTAGGCTTGCGGCGGGTGCAATCTGTAGTGGCCCTTCAAAATAAAATGGGGGAGATTTGCAGTCAGCTGTAATGACAAAAACCTGTGTCCTCTTACATGTTCTGTACACCGCTAATAGATAGCAGATAACCATGGGCTTAGTTTTTCACCTTGCCTTATCCCTGATTCCTCCCTCCAGATGATGTCATGGAAGAAATGA
>NMRB01000877.1:57811-73529 GCA_002633025.1 Notospermus geniculatus
AAACGAATGGTTAGCATGGTTTGTTGCGAACATCATGCCGCGCCTCGGCGTGATTCGCCTCAAAATTAGTCGATTGCGCATGCGCAGTATTGCTGAAGTCGTCAGCCCTTTCCAGTGGTGTTGTAGGAACGTAAACCCACTGGGGACGAGTTTGGTAATTATAATGGACTCGCCCACAGACCGACCTGTACTTCCCTCGCGGTAAGGCATCAATAGACTGATCGACCAAAAGTTTTATACAGTGTAGCACATGTGCGTGGCCGTGCGTGGAAGTCCATAAAACATAAAAGAAGAGTGGTATCGTGGATTTTGGCAGACTGACAGTCAGTTGCAACTTGACGGATTAAATCACCTGCTGACGAAGTTGAGTTGTTGCTGCAGAACCTGCCTGTCTTCTGTTGTTGGAGTGTAGGCCTAGATGCCAAAAGAAGACCACCATCGCCTAATTGGACGGCCGAGGATTGGCCCTTCGTGTCAGTTGTCTCAATGCCTTTTTGCTCTGGCGTGCATGGCTTTTCATTTGACGTTTCTCAATGATGATCGGTGGTGAAATGGAGGCAGCAGACGAATACGGGTTGCAGGACGAGGAGACCTTGAAGACGCTGGTAGGTCCATATTCACATTTTTTTATCAGAGATTATCATATGTCGGTGTTATAGCTTTATCAGCTATGTTGTACTTTTCCGACCATGGATGTACCTCCTTGGTCCGACAATATAAACAAATCTGTATTCTGTATCATGGAATGAAGACTCGCATGACATAACCACGTGGCCATGTTCATATTTACCAGTTTACAGGGTCGGATCCAGGGTTGACAGACAGGAGGTGGTGGGCACTGAGAGCGCGAAGCCCAAACGGGGGTCTGGGGTCAGAAAAATTTGACAATTTAGAGGCCTATGCTTTTAGAGGCATTTTCCTGGCATCTGAGAGCAAAACACACGAATTTTTATGTGATATAAATTTTTCTTGCTAAAAAATCATTGCTCTTCCAACAAGAGAAGGACATCGGAGCGATGTCAATAGTTTCCAATGAGAAGTTTACGACTCTAGAGCTAGTTAACTGTGACCTTGACCTCTGACCTTGAGAAGAATCACTGGAACAGGGATCCTTGATTGAACCGACGGGAGATGGTTAGGGCCTAATGCATGATTATACGTTCCCCTGAAATTCTGAGTAGATTTGCATTTTAGAACTGTCTGACTGTGACCTTGACCTCTGACCTTGTATGTCATTGTGTAATCAGAAAGGTCATCCTTGATAACCTAGGTGTAGGTGGTTTTAGGCTTCCACCATCAGCAGGTTCATGTTATCTGTGATGGTTGACTGTGACCTTGACCTCTGACCTTGAGAAGTGTTGCGTAACTGGAACAGGCTTCCTTGATTAAACTTATAGGAGATGGTTATTGCAGGCTTCTAATTAGTTTTCCCCTGAAATTCTGAGTAGACTTGCATTTTAGAACTGTTTGACCTTGACCTTGACCTGTGACCTTCAAGGTCATTGCGTAATCTGAAAGGTTGTCCTTGTTAACCTATAGGTGTATAAGTGAAGGTTTTAGGATTCTACCATCACCAGGCTCTGACAATGTTACATATGTGGCAGCTGACTGTGACCTTGACCTCTGACCTTGAGAAGTATTGCGTAAGTGGAACAGGCATCCTTGATTAAACTTATAGGAGATGGTCAATTCAGGCTTCTAATTAGTTTTCTCCTGAAATTCTGAGCAGATTTGCACTTTAGAATTGTTTGACCTTGACCTTGACCTCTGACTTTCAAGGTCATGGCGTAATCTGAAAGCTCATCCTTGATAACCTAGGTGTAGATGAAGGTTTTAGGCTTCCACCATCACCAGTTTCTGTCTCATGTTATTTGTAATGGTTGGCTGTGACCTTGACCTCTGACCTTGAGAAGTATTGCGTAAGTGGAAAAGGCATCCTTGACTAAACTTATAGGAGATGGTTAATTCGGGCTTCTAATTAGTTTTCTCCTGAAATTCTTAGCAGATTTGCACTTTAGAACTGTCTGACCTTGACCTTGACCTCTGACCTTCAAGGTCATTGCGTAATCTGAAAGCTCATCCTTGATAACCTAGGTGTAGGTGAATGTTTTAGGTTTCTACCATGACCAGATTCTGACTTATGTCATGTTATCAAATCTCACCACGATATCAGCAAATATCATGCGACCAAGCAGGTGCAAACTGAAAATTTCAGTTGCAATAACATCCGAGGATGAGCAATGATGTTGTGATACCAGTTTCAAGTCGCTTACTGTGGCAGATTGGAAACCATAACTACATTAAAAGTGTGGTCATCAAGTCAACAAATACTGGCCGGCCATGCCAGCTTTTATTCTGTGTCTACGGTGATATTGGTCAAACCATGAATAAACCAACATTATTTCGTGTTAAAGCTCCTCTATATTGAAATCTACGGTATTTTCAAAATGTTCGGAGAGTGCAGGGGCCAATTCCATGAAAGCATTCTAACTTGGAATGATACTAGGCCTTAGCAAGGTTCCAAATGCTTAGTTGGTTGCTTGTTAGCAGACAACTAAATCTTATTCCATAAAACCACTTTGAAGATAATGTATCACGGATTTTCGCGGCCACGAAAATCATTTGTTTATTTACATTTTGTTTGTTTATGTCTCATCTTTCTTTGTCTTATGAGTAATTTGGTGGTGCATGCCCCTCCAGAAATTCGTTTGATACTGAAAATATTCAATTTGATGGGTTGGCATGTCCCAAAAGTCCAAAATAACATAATGTAAACATCCATGTTTACAAACATTAATGTAAACAATAAAGTCGTGATACATTATCTTTAAGGACCATTCTTACTAGTTGCTTGCTAAAGCCCCAGTCACATCCACTCTGGGGCCCGTACGGCGAGTAAGGGCCATTTTCACAAAAAGGGACAATAACGGTAAAAGACATTTCATAAAAAAAGTTGTAAGCTTTTCTGGATTTTAGTACTTTTACAATTAGTAGACATGTTAGTGATGAAAGTTGTGCACTAGCAATGCTAGATTATTACTTTTTGAGAAAATATTAACTTTTATATTTCAATGGTAATGTCTTTACCGTTACACTATAATTTGCATGTTTTCACCCCTAGTTTCCACTCCGTCCAACTTTAAGGTGAGACAGACATCAACTGACGATGTGTGCTGAACTTTCAGGCTGTTTATTCAACTTTTTTTGTGAAATAAAAAAAAAAAAATTTTTCGATGCGGCGGCAATATTTTGATGCGGGGGCTGATGAGAAACCGGGAATTTTTTTTATTTGGCCTAAAGACAAAAAAGTATATACGGTAAAGACAATGACCATTGCACAGTCATGCCTGCATTGTACATATTCAATGCATGCATACTTTTTTCTGTGCAGCTATTGTTGAGAAAAGTAAACAACAGTAATTAACTTGTTTCTAAGGAGTCTACACTGATTTATTTGACTAACGGTAAAGACACATAATAAGTGTGACATTTGGTGGTGCCAATTCACACCAGTCGAATTTGCTGAACCTCTCTGATTCTGACATTTGCCCTCCCATGCAAAAATGGAAAATGTGACCAAGACTTGAGAGTAAAAGAGTCATCTGGTTGAAAAATGTAGAACTAACTGAAATCTCGAGTCATTATGAAAAACAATAACGGTAAAGACAATCGCAGGACATGCCTTAGCCACAAACAAAATTTATTAAAAACCTGTTTTAGCATCAACATTTTCGTGTGACCATTCAAAAGCTTTTAGAACTTTCAAATATTACCATCCTGTAAGCCACATAGACAAATGCAGTTGATATGTTTGAAGTTATTGAAACTGAAATCCTGACTTGCATGCTGAAAACTGATAACGGAGTGGACAATTGGTGTATATAATACATGTAACTCACATTTTTTTAATTAAATCAGCTATCCACATCAAATCTAATGTCCCATGCAAGAAAAAAAATAGTTTTCTATGATAAGCCACTTTAGTCTTACAAAAAAATCAGAACGAAGAAATTTTTCGAGTGACCATTTTTTACCGTTATTTTGTCCCTTTTTGTGAAAATGGCCCATATGGCAACCTTGCGTTGTCATAATCGGCAGCGTTGCTGATTTTGGCAGCGGTAACATTGCCAGAATCGGCGACCTTCAAATTCAATGTCACATCGGATTGAGCACGCCACAAGTGTATCGGAAGTTAAGTTTCCAGTTCATAGGTGGCAGCACCAGTCCACGCTGAAAGTGAAAATCAACCATGGAAATGTGAGTCTCAGCCATGGATTTTCGATTTTGGGGTTGATTTGTCCAGGGTCATGCAGCATACTTCACCCCATCCCTTCCATAAAAGAGCAATAAATGAATAATTCCCATTTCCAACGCATTTCAATGCTGTTGCCTACAGAGCACTGAATGCGACTTGTGAGCTACTTACCAGTTCGGTGCTGGCTCACAGAAAGTTGCCGAATTCAGCAACGGTTGCCACATACAGCAACGTTGCCGAATTTGCTGGTTTTGCCGAATTGAAGTGGTGGTCAAGTTTCTGGCCCTTATCTGACCGCTGAGATCATCCAAATATGGTACGATTTTGCGCCATACTCTACATGTATTCAGTAGGAGTACTCTGTTGATCATTAGAACCACAATTTTGTTGAAAGGATGGATGTGTCCCTGATCAACCTTCTCCTTCACACAGATGCTCAAGCAACCAGAACGTCTCGTCAGCAATGAATACAAACAGCATCGCCTTGCTGCCCTGGACCACGAGATCATCTCGGAATATGAAGAGCTAGTGAACGAATGGATCTCTACCATTGAACCGATACTTTCAGAGTCTGTGGAAGATAGGTAGGTAGCCTACTTGATCCATGATCAGTCACTCTCAGCCAAAGGTCAGGGTTCAAAGTTCATGACCATTTGGTCTAAAACATGTAAAATGCGATCTGGATTTTGCTCTGTGCGACCCGAAAAATTGATGTTCTAATGCATTTTGTATTGTGTGCGACTTGATTTTTTGGCCTGTTTGACCAAAATCTGCTTTTTCAGAATATGAACTTTGATCCCTGTGAAGAACAAAAACTAATGAGAAGAATTGGCTTATGATACTTAACGAAATAACGAAATGACAACGAAATAACGAAATGTACGTATTGACCTAGGGAGATATCATTTCACTTGAGCCCAGNCTGTTGACGCCAGGTGTGCGCTGGACAGCGATGTCTGGAATTTTCTCGCCCAATACCAAAGCCGATATCGCCAAATCTAAGGTTGCTGGCGAGAAGATCGGTGGCAAATAGATCGCCTGGTGTGCTACTGGCCTAAGTCGGTGTTCGGGTCATGTTTGGGGTCTTTTTAAAACTGACGTAGCACCTCCAACTTCTGTGGAAACATTGATTGTAACTATGGACTCTACCAGGCTTCCCCAACCACCGGGTCTACACCCAAAATGTCCTGTCTGTACAATAAGGAGCGACCCATGATTTCAGCTGTCTGCAGGCACTGATCACTGGTCTCTTGGCCATACGCTCGTGGAAGGATTTCAGAAGGGGATAGTCTTTCAAGTCGACGTCAAGAATTTCAATGTGGGTCTCCAGAATGTCGAACAGGTTGTAGTCAACGTAACTGATCTGAAACAAGTGGAAAGATAAAGCCTTTCCAACAAAGATGGTGGCCTTCTAGTTCTCTTGACCAGCTCAGCGTTCCAGCAGCCATTGAATGGAAAGCTTCTGACGTCATGATGAGAACTCTTCATTAGACCGCCATCTTTGTTTGGAAATGTCAAAAGTGAAGTGTCCCTTAAGACATCGACGAATTCAAAGATTCGTTTCGAGATCACCGTATTCTCACCTTTTTTCCAACCAGGAACCCAGAACCACCGTCATTTTCAGCGAGTAATTTCTAAAAGGGAAAAGTAACTTGCATTTTTACCGCATTGGTTTGGGAACACGGTAAGCTAGAATCTGGTTGACTGTGATCAATTTGAAAATGACGGAGAATATTATTTGCTGTAATATGATTGGTAGAAAACATAGAATGTTGACCAATAAACACAGTGATATTCACCTCAAACATCTGTAGTGTGTTGGGGAATGTCTTCAAGTATTCTACCTTTGCTGTGTCCTGGAAAAGCAACCAGATCTGCTACCCAAGGGTGTCCCTTACAACCATCAAAGGGACCCAAGTTCGTTTGGGTTTTTCTTTTGGGGTGGGTGGGGTGGGAGTGGGGTCGTTTCCCTTTTGGTGAGGGATATAAGCAAGCTGGCCAGTCAAGAACCCTTTGGTACTTTGTTGGCACTAGGCCTTCTATTCAACTTCAAAATACTCATTCAGATCTCGCTCAACTGGTGAATTACATGTATACAATAACTAGAAATTGACTTTCGAGTCAATTTGAAGACCGCCCTTGAAAATTCACTGATGAATTTTGTAAATATGTTAGGGCGATGTAGAAACTGATGATATGGGGACTGAACATGCGTCATTTACAGTGTAGGCCTACATTTATGATGTAGATGTACACGGCTTTACAGTGCGATTGCGTGTTTCGCGGCAGCCAAAAGCAGGGGGTTATTGTTTTCAAAGTAAGGGTAGGGACACACCTAACGCGATTCGCATGCGATTGGGCGACGCATGCGTCAAAACCTTTGTTTGCGTGCAGTGCGNCAAGATGCCGCAGAATTGCATTCGACTGGTAGATGGTGAAGTCGCCGTCTCGCATGAGTGGCAGTGATCCACATGGCTGGAAGATAACTGAAGGTCATGATTGAGTGGACAGACGACAGGCAAAAACCTCAAGCGGTCGACTTTAGCCAGCAGCACACCAGGCGACAGCGGCGAGCTGGGGTAGCCGCATAGAAACTCCGCTAGTGCTTCGACAGCCTAATCGGTGTTAAAATGCATGGAAAAATGTACGGCACTATCGGTAGATTGGCTCCGCTAGCGCTAGCGGAGCTTCTATGCGGCCATCCCTGATCGCCAGCGAGCAAAATCGGCTTTTGACGCCAGGTGTGCGCTTGACAGCGGTGCGTGGATGTCGCCTAGTCTGTGGTGACTGGCGAAAAGATCGGCGGCGAGTATAGTTCGCTAGCGATAGGCTATCGCGTGGTGCGCTGCTGGCTTTAGGAATAACACGAACCACCATATCCGATGACAGCACCTCGTGAAGGAAGTCCGGGGTAATCCTAGTCAAAACTTACCACAGTTGCTTTGAAGGCAGCCCAGTTGTCATGATCATGACAGAACTCTTTGAAGGGAATGTGTTGATCGCGGAGAAGGGTTCGAATATGTCGACCACGGATCCCTGAAACAGAACTGTTCGATTGGGAAAACAGTACTGGAGCTCGTGAACGGTTAGAACGTGCGATACCAATCACTGCACTTGAAGCTTAGGTAAGATATAGACCCCAAGGCCGGCGGGTTTACATAGAGGTATACGGTATACGGACACGCTGGCGAACAATGGTCTAAGGCCGGGTTCACAAAGAGGTACGGTATACGGACATGCTGACGAACAACAACCTGACAAAAACTTTTATTCGCCAGCGTGTCCGTATACCGTATACCTCTATGTGAACTCAGCCTCGGAGTCCGTCGCCCGCGGGGATAGGCCTACTCAACACGCCGTCTCTCCCTGTTGTCTGATCATTTGTGAGTAATCCTTACTCGGCTATGGACCTCCCAAACCTACCTCGATAGCCGAAGTAGTGGTATTCGTACATGACTCAGTTGACCCTGGAAAAGGGAAAGGTGTTTGCAGTGAATGTTCCTGACCTGCTTCAAAAATATGTTGTTACGGTAGGCCTACTTTGTACCATATGCCTACAGGCCTTCATGACAGACCCCATGAGAGATTAAGTTCAAGCACCGTGAGTGAAGTGCAAGGGCAAGGTCAAGCGAAGGAGGCCGGACCTACTGCAGCTAGAGATGCGAATGACAACATTGTCTTGACCTCCATGGTGGAGGTCGAACAGCTTTTTGATGGTATGGATTGGTGAGGGACAGGTGTCTCGACAACTTACCGTCAATCTACCGCGATATGTAGACAGTGGTCACAGGAGGAAGTACTGTGTAGAACCCTTCGTCAACCGAAGTGATCACTTACCGCCGTATTGAAATGGTTGTGAACGTTACATGAATAAAATAGGTCACCTCGTTTCAATGGCGCAATTGTACATAATCTCCGCTGTACGTGTACATGGCGTGGTTCGGCGGAAAGTCCTGTATATAAATCCGGCAACATCTAAGCGCCACCCAGTGGAATGCGGAAGTACACATCACATAGATGGTGGAGAAGTCTATTGATGAGACCCACAACATTCACTATGCATACATCTCAGTCTTTTCTGTAACTTCTTACTGGAAAGTGCCTGAGGAAGACCCCGGGGAAGACCCCGGTTGGGGTTGAAAATTTGCGAACTTTTGGAGAGACGACTTCTGGTATTATATCATGTTGTGTGTCGTTCTTTGTGCTTTTTCTTTTTCAGGGAATAGGTTATCACCAAATCTCAATGATTTTGTGACCCACGAATATACCCGTGATACATTACCTTTAAGATGACAGGCATTACACATATACACTAGCACGACCCGTGCTGAGCAAGGTTTGCCCGAGTAAGTGAAAGATCTTACAGTTCGTCCCATAAAATGGTTACAAGAATGGACATAAATACAGTCACGGTGATGTTCCACGGATAATTTAATTCCTGTCCAGAGTTACATATAGGCTACTGTACATTGTATCAACCAGTAACTGGTAACTGGTAACACTACAAAACAGACAATCACCCAGTCTGCTTCAAGTCTGGGAAGGGAGAGATAGTTTATTTTCTCATCAAACGACGGAAAAATAAATAAAAACAAAAACACAATGAAATGAAAAAAAAATTAAAAAGTAGATTTTTTAAAAGTCTGGGCGAAAATTTCAGCCTCTCATCTCCTATTCATTGGTCGTCCACACAAGAACAGGAATCTTTGTATTATGTACGACATAATCACTCAAACTTCCAAACAGCGCCCTCTTTATTGCTCCAAGCGGCTTCGTTCCCATGACAATCAAAAGAGCAGCTTCCTGTTCCGCTATTTTGATTATGGATGCGCCAGTTCCGGCGGAAGAGTCCGTCACGCGCCAACGGAATCCTTTCTGGAAAGATAAGGAACAAGTCAGACTACCAGGGACATTTCTAGACTGCTCCCCTGTCCTCGAGGCGCTATCAGACTACCAGGGACATTTCTAGATTGCTCCCCTGTCCTCGCGGCGCTATCAGACTACCAGGGACATTTCTAGACTGCTCCCCAGTCCTCGCGGCGCTATCAGACTACCAGGGACATTTCTAGACTGCTCCCCTGTCCTCGAGGCGCTATCAGACTACCAGAGACATTTCTAGACTGCTCCCCTGTCCTCGAGGCGCTAGCACTGGCGGAGCGGCTCGAGGACAGGGGACCAGTCTGGGCATCTCTTCAAAAATTGATGTCTTCACTTCATACAGGAGTTTAAGTGGCCATATTACTTTTCTGAACACCGGGCAACCAAAGAGCCGTTGTCGGGAATAGCCCCAGGTAATGACACTAGGCGCACTTACGCCAGAAGCGTCCATAATAGACTGGTACTTCTCCTTCAACCTGGTTACGTTGTCTTTTTGTTTCTCAGCAATGGTTGCGAATTGGCTGGTCGGAGGTGCGCGAGCATCAACTGAAAACAAAAATTCTCTTGGAGATCATTGGTTCGAAGTGGCCCGTCTCTTACAACACTAACAGACGGAAAACTGCCAGGAACGATGATCCGCGTTACTTTCGAGCATGCGCACTATTTCGAGTATCTGATTGGCTGACCTACCTGACTGTCTCCTCCTGCCCCGTTCACTGCCCCTCCTCGGCACGACCGTGGTTGGCTGAGCGATGGATTCGACGATTTGGAGAAAAACAACCTCATGGCATGGTTGATGGAGGTTGTTAATGTAAACTGAGATAAGAGATTACTAAATTTGAATACGGAACGTCATATAAGTTGACGACAGTAGGGAGGTTTAGAAATCAAACGATAAACGTAAACGTTAGCGACGTTAATTTTGTACCGAAAATGCAATATAAAATCTGGTTAATATGTAGTATGAAAAAATAACGTTGTCGTAAAGTTTACGTTTACCCTATTGCATCCTCCCACCGCAGGGCTGAGGTCTCGCTCCTCTACGCTCCCAGTGGGAGCATAGGAAGAAGAGGAGCGAGACCTAAGCCCTGCCGTGGGAGAATGGTGATACCATAAACATTGTCGAAGACATCAGAACAGGTCTTTCTAATCCTTTCCCCCAGAGGGAAGGTACAAAATTGTCCGTTCGGATATCTCGAGTCTGAACGTCGGACGGCCAAGTATTCAAGGTGAAAGAAGGAAAATAACTCGAACTGGTCTGTAATTGGGCAAATTAGCCCCTGCTATGCTAGCTACAGCCCTGCCCCTCCCCCATTAACGCAGACGAAACTGCAGCAAACAATAGGCCTAGTATTTTTGAAGAACCAACCGTTCCCCACTGAGTACTTACAACGAGTCGCCTCCTCCGAATACCTCTCCTCGTCCACAAATACCAACACGACCTTGAACTCCTCGGGGTCAAGGTCAGTTGATGACCTTGACGTCCGCGTTGATGACCGAGAAAGCCGCTTCGCACCCGTCAGGAGCGGCGCGTCAGAACCTACGGTAACCATGACTGTTCAACGCGACGGACAACCAAAGAAAACGGCTACCTCACTCTGAATGTCTACACGGAATGTTTTCGGGATCCAAATCACAGCCTAGCCGTCAACATCTTCCTTATTCATTCATTATGATGATTTATGAACATTTAAACACCTGTAGCATGGACAGTAATTAGAAAACGTAGGCAGGGGTCTCATCTCGACCCAGTGGGAAAGGGCAGCCGGGAACTGAACACCGTCTAGCCGACAGGTGTTGGTTGCCCCCAGTCCTGAAGACGGGTCGTATGGGGTGACCACATGTCATAAATTCTTTTTGTTAGCAAGCAATTTTTCTTGGCGCCAAGTACAGGGTACTTCCACCACCCTCAGTCCCAAACTAAGGCAGCGAGCGCCAAGAACTCCTGATGTTCTCAGGATGTTCCAATGCGGTCAGAATACCATTTATTCCTCGGGTATGATTATATTTTTCTCAGAGAATAATCATTTCTCCTCTGTTGAAGAATTACTCCTTGTTGGAATTGATTTTCGAATAAAAGATCGGCCGTTCTCGGTAAAAGTCTACAGGCCAATAACATGCTTGCTTTTATACGTTTCATGGCCGTGTTTGCCCGGCGGAGTATTTGATTGGTTGCCGAATACTCCCGAAGTAATTATTCACTATCGTCCGAAATGGACTAATTAATTCTTCTACGTGCATAAATATTTATTCCGGGTGAAGAATTATTTACACTCGGGGAATAATTAATTGTACACCGAGAGGAATCAATTTAACACGTAGAGGAGTTCAATAGGAGCTGTCAGTCAGTTGACCAATAGGTGTCACTACGGTCTAATTCAATGCCTAGCGGACCCATTCATGGTTGACTTAGCACCAATCAGGAGAATTTTCTATTGTATTGGTCCGCTAGAAATTTGCTGCCATCTTTTAGCGATTAGCGCGGTTGATTGCTCCTGTTGTTCGCGGAGAAAAAAGTCTGACAGCAACGGAGCGCCATACGAGATTGCACAGGATGCTGGAAAAAAGTGATACACTACCATTGGTCAATCCATATATACGGGCAGAACCAATGAAAATGGAGAATGGCGTCATGTGATATATCAATCGACTTTTTCTCCGGGCGTCAGGATTTTAAGTCTACAGTGCGGGTTTCAGTTCATACTAGACGACGCGCATCACTGTCTCGCCCGCGTGGAGCAGCCGCATTCGGTGAAGTGCCAATTTGATGTTTTATTTGTCCTTCAGATTTACCCATTTAGCATATTTCTGCTTCGACGTCGTGATACTATAGTGAACATAACTGAAGTTACAGCTTTTTGCGTCGAGGCGCAGAAAATTTCCCGCCGTCGGCAACATCGTTCGTTCGTGGCTTATATCAGTCAAGATTGGGTTCATTTTTGTCTCAAGATACATCAACAGTGTCTCGTCGCATGCACAGAGTGGACACCTTTTATCATTCTTCTAACATATTGGAAGTTTTCAAGAATTTCCTGTTTTAGTGGACATCGTGATTTTACTTATCCAATTTTTCGTGTTACACATTGTGAAGTTCATTTCATCTGAAATATTTGCGTCTGAATTTATAAGTGAAATTTACGCAATGACGGTGGCTCACTATTGAAATTCATGACATTAGTGAACGATTTATTAACCACTGTCGCGAGGCTCTGACCACCTCCTAGATTGGATGTAATCTATCTCATCGTTAATGACATCAGCCGCCATGCTGGGGATCCTTGTCTTCTTGTCTGGTATTATTGGACTTCATGCGGTTGGTGAACAGGTGGAGAGTAAGTTACCATAGCATTTATATTTTATCAGAAGTATTTCAGTATTTCTGATTTCATCCAGTTTTTACCCCCAATATCAATAGACGACGGTATCCTACAAAGTATTCCCTTTCCACATCCTGAACTTCATCTCAGCGGTCCAAAAAGTACAACTGGTCGGAGTGGTTACCCTGGAGTGGTTATTAGAAGTACTTATTCAGGCCAATAACAACGACATCTTCACAAGGCAAACGGCATTCTTTTGATTAAACACGGACCAATACTTGAATATCACTCAATCTGTTCCTTCCTTAGACGATGGTAAACATAAAATTGACTCCAACTCTTGCAAAATTTCGACCCGAACCGAGGTCTTCCGGTGTGCTGGCGAAAAACACCTTAAGGATTTTCATGTGACGTGAAGAACCTCTGATCACATATTTGTGTGCTGTGAAGCACCCTTCAGGGTTTTTCAGAACCTCAAGAACCTTTATTTCCAAGATTGAACTCGATCACATGCACTCTTACAACTATAGGTTCTTAAGGTTCTGAAAACCCTTTGGGGTTCTTCACAGCGCACAATATGTGACCTTAAAAGTTCTTCAGTGAAACAAAAAACCCCAGAGGATGAAAAACGCTTTAGGATTTGAAGAACCTCTTCAGGGTTTTTGAGAACCTCAAGAACCTTTATTTCTAAGACTGAACTGGATCACATGCACTCTTACAAATATAGGTTCTTGAGGTTCAGGAAAACCCTTAAGGGTTCTTCACATCGCACAATATGTGACCTTAAAACGTTTTTCAATGAAACAAAAAAATCTAGAGAATGAAAAACCTCTATGGTTTTTCACATGTTGTGAAGAACCTTTTAAGGGCGCGTATTTGTGCGCTGTGAAGAACCCTTAAGGGTTTTCAGAACCTCGAGAACCTTTATTTCTAAGAGTGTACTCTAGGTTTTTCGTCAAACAGTGAAGGTGTTCCCGCATCTGCTCTCAATATGAAAACCTAGCTCTCAAATACCATTTGTACACTACCAGTCCTAAACTGAAGGAACACCATCAACATCTCCTCGGCATTCAACATGTTCAATAATGTACAAGTTGTTGATTGAAGTACTGTGGAAACCTTAACGCAGGTTTTACTCTAATTGTGCAACCAGAGCAGAGGCTGATGGAACAAGTCATTACCCAGGAACCAATTGGGGCATTGAAGGGTTCCTGATGGTACAAACAACATGGTAATGACTTCATGGCCAAGGAATTTAACACACTTCAAAAAAGTTTGCACGGAATTCACGATTTAGTAAATTGAAAGTACTTATTACCTCAACAGGTAAAAGTACTTGTAAAGGTGAAATATCGATATCCATCTTCACTTGGTAAAATACGGTATCTCACAATAGTTGCGTTACATTTTGCTCTGTTTGTTTTTTAAAGTGCCACTGCATGCATTACGTTTCCTATCTCGTGGCAGCCGATGTAACCTTTGACCTTTAGGCAACCTCGTTCATGCATGTTCAACAAAACTGCTCAATGAATGATCTAAGTTACCAATGGGGACGACAGCCGACTTTTTCAGTGTCACTAGTGGCTCAAACTATTGAAATGAAACTGACATCCCGGTCCTGATCAATTTCCCAGACAAAAGGCGTCCATTGTTTTAGGACCGGGTTTCAGTGTGCTGCCCTCTGTCGAGCTAGGATCCCCATTTGGCATTGAGACTGTTGCCACACATAAAAGAATGGGTTGAAGCATGGTACCTTACTTGATGAAGGATTAGTCACGCTATGACAGCACGTTGAACTTCTCAAGTGATGAAAAGCAGAGGTTTCGACATGGTATCAGTCTTGCCTTGGTGTTACCACTGGCTTTGCATGGGTTGGACAGGACACCAGTCTTATCACATTGGTTCCCGATTCTGCCGCCAGGGGAGGGATACTGAGGCATATTTCATGAATACAGTGGCACTTTAACAATCCAACATGACATATCACTAACACTTTCACCAATTCTTTTAACAGGTGGATGTCCCACTACTTGGCAATCTAGCGGTAGCGCTAACTTTATCCACATCACCCCGGCCAAGAGTTTTACTGAAGCATCAAAAACGTGCATTACAAAAGGCAGCCATCTTGCAACCATCAAGGCCAGCGAATTTAATGATCTGAAGACAAAAGTGCTAGACAAGTAAAATAGTTATTTGTTTATTTATAAGCTGAAATGTAAAGATACCGTCCTTTCACAGGGCTTTAAATTTCCAGGTAGAACTACCGTTAAACGGTAGCGCCCAAATTAGCCACGCCCAAAATAAAAAAATTGAAAAAAAAATTTGAAAATTTTTTTTGAAATTTTTTTTGTTCCGCTGTCTTACGAGCAATAGCATGACGATATGGCGAAAGAGTCATGATCATTGAGAATGAACAGACCATTGTCTCTGTTAATTCTCGTTGTGCTTTTTTTATTTGAATTGCTTCAGTGAGTTTATTCATTATAAACGCAAACTCGCTGAAGCAATTCAAATCGAAATTAAACAGAGACAATGGTCTATTCATTCCCAATGCATATGACTGTTTTGATCAAATATCCAACATCGAGCAAAAAAATCAACACACAAGATGATAGTAAACATAATCGTCTCCAAATCTCGCAAATTTTCGAGGTCTTCCTCAGGCACTTTCTAGTTGAGATCCCAAGTGAATGTATAAAGCGTGTTCGATCAAGTGATATTGTTGTCCTGTTGTCGCACATTTGTGTCATTCATGCAGACATCTGAAGATGACCAGGGAACACTGATACATGTATATACAGTAGAACCTCACCTAACGGACACCTCAATACAGCGGACACCTCAAGATTACGGACCGATTTGTCCAGTCCCGAATTTTCCCAAGCCATTTTCAATATAAATTTAACTCAATATTGCGGACACCTCACTATTCAGGACAACGGACAGTTGATTTCTGGAAATTTGGGTCCCATAACCTCACTATTACGGACAGCAGGTGAAAATTTGAAGCCATTTTCAAAGTTTTCATTCACAAAGTGGTCAGTGGTAGGTGATTAAATGACCAAACATGGGGCGCTTGATTGTTTATGATCATAGATGTACTAATCACTTTTAATTAACACCCGAACACACTGAATGACTGAATTCTTTAGTTTGGTGGGACAACAGCTCTGTTTGGACTCTCTTGTCTCAGTCCGTTGTTCGTGATTCTGCATGGAAAACTAGGCTAATGCTGGGCAGTCAACTTTGGACTCTTTCTTTTCTAAAT
>NMRB01000877.1:73767-97311 GCA_002633025.1 Notospermus geniculatus
TACACTCTTAGAAATAAGGGTTCTTCAAGGGTTTTTCACGAGCACATATATGCAACCCTTAAAGGTTTCTTGAAAAACCCTAAACGGTTCTTTAAAAAACTCGTAAAGGTTCTTCATTACCCTGAAAAACCCTAGGGTTTTCCAGAAAACTTCTTAGGGTTTTACGGGATAATGAAGAACCCTTAAGAGTTTTTTAAAGAACTTTTTAGGGTTTTTCAAGAAACCTCTAAGGGTTGCATATATGTGCTCGTGAAAAACCCTTGAAGAACCCTTATTTCTAAGAGTGTAGTATATAAGAAAGAAGGAGTACAAAAAAACAGTTTAGTTACTTATCGTCACGAAGTCCATATAAACTCACTCCAACCACGTTATATGGCGATGCTGGTCAGAAATGCTCAGATTGTACCACTGGATGAGCAGTTCATCGGAGTTCTATGAAAGGTTTCAGGATAGACTGGCAGGGGCGGATCCACGATTTCAGAAAAGATGGGACGCACTCTGCTAGAAACACTGAAATCTGCTGTGAATTTCAATGATTTGCTCCAAATTTCAGAATTTCACGGTCAATTTTACAGATTTGTTGGCCGAAGAGGGGGGCGTGCCGGGTGCGCTCCCCCAGATCCGTGCCTACGTACATGTAGTTGATATCAGACTGTCAGCCCAACTTTAACTTAAGGGTTATGTAAAGTGACTCGAAATCTCGAATTTTTCACGCAAAAAATCTGACTCACTGCACACTGAATTGAGAAAACAAGGCTCGGGGCACCTTCTTATGACGGTTCCCGAGGGCCCCCGAGCCTTATTTTCCCAATTTTGTGTGCAGTTAGCCAGATTTTTTGCGTCGAAAATTTCAGATTTCGAGTAACTTTACATAACCCTTTAAAACAAAACAGAACTGGAATAATGCGACACAATTTTCTCGATAATTTCATTTGTAAAAGAGAAAGTGGGAATTGTGTGCCACAAGCTTAAAACTTTTCTGTTTTTCAGATGTGAAACAGCTGATGGTATGTGGGTCGGGCTGCGGGACCCAACTCCTTTTAAACCTGACATTTATTCACTTGATGGTTCAGACATTGCTGACATGATGGTCCATGTCAAAGATTTAAAAACAGAAAACGAGAAGTGCATTTATATACTGAAGAAATCAGGCTCGTGGCAATTTACTGACGTGCAGTGTACCGAAGAAAAAAAATTCCTTTGCAAAAAAGGTAGGCGAAAAATATCACCCAACTGGTGCATCAATATATGAATGGGTAGCGCTAGTCTTATGATTGATAGGTGAAGTGCAAGCTCAGTTTTCAGGGAGAAATTAAGTGTTTTCCTGAAGCTACAGATGTGATGCTGTAACAATCTGTCCACTCATCATCCATTCAATTTTATTGGTAGCATAAAGAAATAAAACAAAGGTTTAACTGCAAACAATGAAGCTTGGAGCAATAAATCCTGACAGGTCAATGATGCGCAGCAGCAAGTTATTATCATTTTAGGGAAATTGTGTCTGACATAACATTTAGGGTAGAATAGTAGTGTAGAACATTTAGGGTAGAATAGTAGTGTTGTCAAGTATACGACACAAAGTGATGCTACTAGTCTCACAGTGACTTACTCTGTTTTCAGCTCCGCTGGTCGATGGGACTTGTCCTAACGGCCTCCACACTTTCAGCGGCTACAGATACCAGTATTTCAAATGGGAAATGTCTTTCGCCCGTGCCAGAAAGCTTTGTGTAGCATGGGGTGGTGACCTACCCAGCCTGCTCTCATTCAAAGAACAGAAGTTTATAAATGAGAAGGTCAAGTAAGTTGTGAAATCAGCTGACTAACCTGAAGGATGATTTATTTTTCTCGACAGCCAGCGCATCCAACCCAGTTGTCGGCTCCTTTAAACTGTAGTGATTGTGATACATGCATGAACCCTCAGCAGGGAATGAACCCTATCAGGGACCCTCATAGCCAAGTGGTTATCACGTCCACTTGGCGTGCGGGTGGTCCTGGTGTGATATGGGTCATAGTCCCCTAGATGAAGAGTCTGGGCCATATTGTACCGCCCGATCCCCTAGATGAAGAGGCCGGGCCATATTGTACCGCCCGATCAACCGCAGCTTTCCTTTGTGAAGGCTCACTAAACCTGATAACAGCTTTAACAAAGCATGTGGACTTAGGATGTTGATCCCTGTCACACCTGGTAGAATCCCGGCCCATATGGGATTAATAATCCCTGGCTCTCCAATCGATCACATGGGACAGTAAGCTGTGGTGCCTTGTAACTTGTGCCTAGGACAAGTAAAAGACCCCATCCAAGTGAGGAACATGAGTAGCTTGAGATGACCTCTTCCATATTCACCAGGGCCAATAATGCTATGGCTTCAACCCCTGATGGAAAAATGTAATACAAATACAAACCTTGGGATGGGCCAATACTCCATGACCTATGGCAATGCCTTTGTTCATGACACTTTCTTTTAGAAACACCCTGTACAATGCATAATCTTGCCTCTTTTACAGTTGCGGGCCCGTAAACACTGACGTATGGTTGGGATACGATGCGATGAACCCACAAACACCCCGAGAATGGACAGACGGCCAAATGATACATTCAAACTACTCCAGCTATGTTATGGGGACACAGTGCCTTGTATTGACAAAGGATGCAGGATCAGGGATTTTAAAAAATATCGGCTGCACAGATTCAGCAAAAATAATCTGCAAATTTGGTAAGTAAAATGTTTTAAGTGTCTATAAAGGTAAAGCCAAAAAATTCCGACTTTTGTGGAGCGTTTTACTGTTTACTGCAAAGAACTGATAAACTATTGTGTAACTGATTTTGACACTTTTGCCATTTTTTTCTCAACAGATATTAATGAATGTGCCATTGGCACCCCCTGCCCCAATGGTGACTGTCAAAACATTCCGGGTTCCTATATCTGTAACTGTCACCAAGGTTACATGTGGTCTGATAAGCTAAAGCAATGTACAGGTAAGACCAAGTGATGATATAAATTCTTTGGTTTCTCTATCTATAGCATATTTGAACACAACGTTTCCACCAGTTCTTCCCTGGCCGTCAGGCGCAGATCAGGGGGGTTCGCCCTTTGCACGCCCTGCCCCTTTCGGCCCACAAATCTGTAAAATCGACCGTGAAATTCTGAAGTTTGGGCGAAATCATTGAAATTCACTGCTGATTTCAATGTTTCTAGCACAGTGTGCCCCCTCTTTGACGAAATTTTGGATCTGCCCTGCTGGTCGTTGACTTGTACACCAGCCAACGACCAGAAAAGAACTGGCGGAAATGTTGTGTTCAAATACACTATGGATGGAGAAACCAATGAATTTACTGTCCCATATGATGCACAAGAAGAGCCAGGGATGATTAAACCCATATCGCCCGGGATTTGAACCCGGGACCTGCCGCGTGTTAAGCAGACGTGACAAGAAGTCATCCGTTCCTGGCTTGTTTACCAGAGGCGAGCAGAATCTGGATACAGCAGTTATCATCACAATGATGTAACCACAACAAATGAAAACACACGCCCATTTAATGACACCCCGCTACATGATCCCAATGACATCATCAATATTTCCTCTGGTTTATAGATCCAAGATGAGATGAGAATGAACATTATCTTTGCCTCTGTACTCCTTTTGTTTTTTGTTAATGAATCATTAAATGTCCATTAGCAGCGAGAAAAGATTGAAAGGAAAAGATGAAATCATTTACAGGAAGTCACAACACCAATAATGCATCTACAGCCGAGTTGCTGATATTTGAGAATATTGAAATTTTGAGATTTTGATATTTTTACAATGGCCCAGCCTTTTTACGCTAGCCTGGTCGAAGTGTGTGATGCATCTGATTGAGAGACATCATTCACACATGGTTGCAACATATTAATTCTAACTTTCTTCCACTTCAGCCTATCAATGTCAGGACGACTGGCAGCAGGCATCCACTTACGGACCTTTGTTCCGCCTCATCAAAACAGAGAAAAATGTAAAAGAGGCATCTCGTATTTGTGCATATCATGGTGGGCTCCTGGCATGGACTGAGAACAGTCAGATATTCAAGTTTATTAACTATGGAATGATAGGAAAGTAAGCTTAAAGCCACACTGTATTCAATTCAGAAAGTGCTTATACAGGTTCCTTTATGACACTCCCATGAATGAACTAGGCTCCATTTAGAGCTCTGCCTGCAGCTTTTTCAACGTGTGCTGAAAACTAGAGCTTGGTTCTTTGAAGTACAATGTACGTATCAGGCAAGCATTTTGGGGACCTTCACGAAGCTGTAAGACCTCTACCTGCATTCTCCTAAAACTCTGAACATACGGGTACCGGTACTCTAAATATATGTACAGCAGGGTTTTAAAGGGACCCTACAGGCAGCTGGCATAGGCTCATATCAGTGTGGTCACTTCATCACAGGTGGCGCTAGCAACTGACAACCTATAGATCATCATTTTGATTCAAATGTTGATGTTTAGTGTATTTTACTTGCAATACATGTCAGAGTTAGATTCTCATGCCAACCGATTGGTGTAATGAACACATCAACATGCCTGTAGGCTCCCTTTAAACTATTAAACTCAAAGCCATTTTAGAACATTATTCTCCAGAATAATGGTCCAGCAACCATCCATGGTGCTTGGACACTATTCTTTCCTTAATTGCTCACTCATCCTGTCTACACAGGTGTTAGTTCTACATTCGGGTTTCAGTTCAGTCTTTTCTAGAGTTTCAGATTGTAAAGTTCCACTTGAAAAAGACCCCGGTTGGGGTCGAAAATTCGTGCATTCTGGAGATTGACTTCTTGCTTATTATCATTTTGTGTGTCAATTTTGTGCTATCGTGTCAGAATAAAGACACAATTACCTTTCAATTTCAGGTGTGTTCCAAACGAAAATGTGTGGTCAGGAGGTCAGGACCCAGCTAACGCGCACTCTCTTCTAAAGTGGTCAGATGGAAGCACCCTAAACTACCCACCCATTGCCTTGATAAACCTGGACTCAGCGACCGAGAAATGTCTGTATTTTGCCAAAGATGGTGGAGAGTTGAAGCTGAATGATGGATCATGCGACTCCAAATTCTTCTTCATCTGTAGGAGAGGTATGTAACCAGGATTGACAATGATTTATTTGACACATCATGCACATAATGCACATGTATGGCCTTGAAATGCACGAATGACCTTGGCCTACACTCAGCTGGCCTTGACCTCAACACAGGGCCATGCCCAGAAATACACCCAAATTGCAGTATCTCATTTTATTTCAAGTTCTTATGAATTAGATCACTGCCCAAGGTACTATCCCAGGGATAGTGCTACCCACCTGCTAAATCACCATTGGCTGTTTCACTTCTGACTGGCAACCATTTGGCTAAAATGTTCAACAATAAACCGACCCTGGATCGTTTTTTCAGTTCCACCGTGTAGCTCCGCCGAGTGCCCAAACTGTCTTACTGCATCAGAAGGTTACACATACAAATATATTCAAGCTCAACAAACATTTGACAGAGCAAGGGAACATTGTCAGATGATGGGTGGTGACCTGGCAAGCTTCATCAACCAGCAGAAAGATCCCAAGATAGTCAACGACATCATGTAAGTAAATCAAGCCACTGGGGGATTTGTTTTGTCAATCAACTCCATGGAAGCAGTAAAAGGAATGGTCATCTTTAGGACAACAAAAGCCTGAATTACAATATTGTGCCATTGAAATGTTTTAATCCAACAGCCAGGTGTCTGTAGCCTCAGAAGCCCCATTTACACCACAAAATTTTTACTATGGTCCTGACCGAGCACGGTTCGGTACAATTTGCCAAATCTAAATAAGTCGCGTCAGCCTGTCCCGTTACCAAGTGGCAGTGTAAAGACCTGTTTCCACTACAACGGATTCCGCTGCGGTTTACGGTGCCGGAGCAGTTTTAACAGGGTTTTGGATAACGCTTCAATGGGGGGGGGGGAGGCCTTAGATCTCATCTCATTCCTTTCATGCACATCGCTGTTGGAAGATAAACCAAATTTGAAAATTGTTTTTGTATGATTTGATAGCTGTGGTGGATTGGGTACTGAAGTATGGATTGGTTTTGATGGCCGGAAGAAGGTCTTCCCCAAAAAATGGACTGACAACCACCGGATGCACCTCACGTATAAGAACATGCTTCCATCAGGTATCGAAAACAACTGCCTGGCAATAAAAAAAGAAAATTCGTTTTCCGGTTTTCTCACGAAAGACTGCAACAAGGATTTAAAATATGTTTGTAAAATAGGTGAGTCCTGAGAGAGTTGGTGATGTCTGATAGATTATATCAAGAGTAGACATCAACAATCACAAGCCTGGCGGCGACAGGATCCACAAGGTGACTTCAGAGGTGGCTGCACTCGCCTCATTCACCCAGAATCCCTGTCCCTAGGGACAATGCTCCTCCAGACTGTATAGCCTGTCGGACTATATCGCCTGTCAAACGGGTATTGGGAGTTTTAGAATTTCTAATACATATGTGCCCATGCCCCTCAAATGCAATATTAATATGTTTTCTACATTAACTTCACTACGTGACCCTTGATGCCACCAGGCTTGTTTCTCATTCCGGTTGTTAATGTTACCCTGAAAATGGGATTGTGGGCCTATTTTCGTTCTGTCACCCGATATGGTTGATGGATCAACTGGCTGTGTGGGAGGGTATCCATGGTCAATAAAACTAAAGCCCGTTGTACACTTAGCATTTTTCTAGTACAAAAAAATATAAATGAGGCTCATTAAGGGTGATTTCGGTCATAGGCCATTACCTAGCTGAATAATGCATTATGAACACTCATTTTAACCCCATTTATAAATTTTAGTACTAGAAAAATTCTGAGTGGACAGCGAGCTTAACACTAAGTAAAAGTCATGCTTCATCAAGCGGCACATGGCCTACTCATTCCAAATCAGATATGATGAGATGAAACTGATTAATATTTCAGAAGGGAACCCTTTCAATTTCAGAGAGTCATTCACTCAGCGCAGTGTTGACGTTATTTCCAAGGAAATTTTATTAAAATGGTCGAAAACATTGTCATACAGCCCTGAGGGGGCATTCTTTTTCCGGCGACGGTAGTGTTATCAATGAGATCACTGGACAGAAGTTCTCCCGGCTTTCGTCAGCGTACACTTTCTGCTTCAGCTTTGGTAATGTACCTATGTAGTGTATTTTTGTATATATTTCTTCACCAACTCATACACATTCTTTCTAACAGATGAAGATGAATGCGCCAATGATATAAATGACTGCAAAAATGGGCAGTGCCTCAACACCCCAGGATCATCCCGATGTGTCTGTGACGACGATTACATGTGGTCAGAGAGTCAAAAAGAATGCATTGGTAAGATTCCCAAACACAGCGCCCTCGTTTATAGTAAAGCCTAGTTTATACTTCGACGCACGACCATCGGCGTCCGACGCGCGATCAAAATCTGGACGCCGACCTACCAATGAAGTAGGCTTATGTCGGCGTACAGATTTTGATCGTGCGTCGGACGCCAATGGTCTTGCGTCGAAGTATAAACTAGGCTTTAAGCTACATGTAGCAGCACACTAGATGATGTCGCAAGCGTGCGAAATCGGCTGCTGATGCCAGCTGTGTGCTTGCCGGTGAATTGTATTTGTATTTCATTGTTCCATCAGGGCCGACGCTATAGCATTATTGGCTTGTCGGGGATGCATGGAATCTGCTTGCTAGCGATGATCGACCAATATCATAGAATACCAATAGTGATACCGCCTGGTCTGCAGTGGCTGGCGTGAAGATCGGTGATGATTACATTGCTTGCGATATTGCCTGGTGTGTTGCCTCTTGGGACTTGGTAATCAGAAAGTAGACTAATCACTCAGCACTAATGGCTATGCCATAAAAAAAGTTAAAGTTTGGGGTTATAGTCTGATATATCAACAACAGTAGAGGTTCTCATCCAACTTTACACGACTTTAACCCCCGTCTATCCTGAAACCTTTCAGTTGAACTCAGATAAGCTGCTCATTCAGCACTACAATCTGAGCATTTGAACCTGGGACCTGCCACTTGCTAAGTGGACATGATAACACTAGGCTGAGGCTCCTCATGTTGAGGTCAGTTTAGTGTGGTCTGCACTGATCCGTTCCTTGATTGTCTTAGGGTGATCAATGCTGATAATGGAGGAGGCTTTTAAGCTAATTGTGATAATAAGTGCAGGATGATTGATTCTATGTCAAACTAACTATGGCGAACTGAAGATTAGAAAATCATATGAGAGAATAACTGTAACCATGCAAGTGGAACAATGTTGAAATAGAATTCTGGTGAAACCCAGTGAATTCCTTCATCAACCATGAAAGTATCTTTTATAAGTTAATGCTTCTGTTTTCAACATCAATGCATCACAATGGAATGGAGCGAGAAAGAATGGGAAAGTGAAAATGGGATAAAGTGATTTCCATCTAGGCTTAAGTGGTCAATTAACTCTGGTTATAAGTGTTGTATCACCCATCCAAGTACTAGGGGTTCAATCCACCATCTCCCCCTTCAGACAGAGATGACTTGTATTGTACTCGAGTCACTTAGCGCCACTCTGCATCTCTGGGCCGAACTACATTTTCTAGAAATTTCTACATTTTGCCACAATATACGTGCCGGTCACCAATCCAAGTAGGCCTACTGACCGTGCTCAACGTTGCTCGACCTAGCTCAAAGGCCAACGTGCCAATCACGAGGCCGTAAAGGAAATCCTCCATGGCCAACTGGTTAGGCCGTGCCACATTGTAGCTGCAAGGGGGTTTGATGCACCATCACCCCTTTCAGAGTGAGATGACTTAGTGTCGAGTCACTGAGTGCCACTCTGCATCTGAGTGGCTAACTACACTTTGAGCTTCAACTGAGAAGGTCTGCCCGATCACCCATCCAAGCACTGACTGTGCTCAACATTGCTTATCTAGCTCCGAGGCCAATGCTCCAACAACTAGACCATAAGGGAAATCTCCATGGCTGGCGGGTTAAACCATGCCATACAGTAGCCCGCAAGGGGTTCAATCCAAGTGTTACCTTCATTCCCCAAGTTCATTCGATATAAATTTGCTTTATTTCAGCTCACGCATGTGACGCTGGGTGGAAACAGAAATCTCACAAAGGCGACAGGTTTCAAGTGTTTAAGACCCAGAAAAACGTGTTTCATGCCTCTAAAGTTTGTGCCTACCACGGTGGCATGCTGGCCAGCATCCACTGCCAGAGCGACATGGATTTCATCACGAAGACGATGGACACGTAGGTTTTGACTCCATTAAATATTATCCATTTCCTTTGGTTGCTGTTACCACAAACCACACTGCAGCATTACCGTATTGTATCAGATTTTTCCGCCAGGGCAGGCCAAAGAATTATTGACCCTGGTAGGTATGGAAGAGACCATCTCAAGCTACTCATATTTCTCACTTGGATGAGATCTTACCAAGGTACAAGGCACCACAGCTTACTGTCCCATGTGACAGTCTGTAGAACCTGGGATGATTCCCATATGGCCTGGATTCGAACCCACAACCCGCCACTTGCAAAGTGGATGTGATAACCACTAGGCTATCTAGGCTCCTCTGGGCTCAGAATGTCCCGAGCATTATCATCTTTGTACATTCCAGATGTTATGGTAGTGAACCTGTTTGGTTGGGAGGCAAGATGACGGGAGACATGTCAACACCTGTGAGGTGGCTTGATGGAACAGACACTGATTACACACACAGCTCGCTACCACAGATAAAATCTCCAAGCGGCATCTGCCTGAGTTTGGGCAAAACTGGCAATATATGGAAGTGGACTAACACCTCATGCAAGTCTGAACTAATGTACATTCTCTGTAGAGAAGGTGAGTAGACTGACTCCATGATGACAGCAGGAAGATCAGTTAGACCTTTCCAACAAAGATTGTGGCCTATTTAGTTCTCCCACATGATGTCGTGGCCACAGATTACCTCAAATTCTGCTCAAAATGAGATTCACTGTCTCAGACAGATATAAATGTTATATCTTCTAGTACCTTATCACCAAGACGCATGTCCACGAGGTCTGAAAAAACTAAATGGATTCACGTACAAGTCCTTTGACGAACCAAGGAATTTTAATACGTCCCATTATAGGTGCCGACTGGCTGGTGGATCTCTTGTCAGCGTAACCAGCAGTGATGAATGGAAGATAGTAACTGATCTCCAGTAAGTTAAACGTTAAAGTTTGGGTTTAAAGTCTGATATCAACAACAGTAGAGGTGTCATCCAAATTTACCCAGTACACTTTAACCCCAGTCTGAAACCTTTCAGCAGAACCAAAAATAGATAAGCGAGCGAACTCAGATGAGCTGCTTATTCAGCACTATGAACTGAGCATTTCCGACTGCTGCGGTACCCATTTATACACCCGGGTGGAGGGAGGGCCGTGTTGTTAATTTCAGACCAACGATCTGCTGGAGATTTTTGCTGATCTGTGCAGATCTTTAATGGCCTTGGTGAATGATGAACCACATATTTCACATTATTTCAATAGCTGAAATGTACTTCATCACAGGAAAACAGTAGCAGATCAACGCACAGGCAATCTGACAGCCTTTGTTGATCATTTACTGGCATCAGACAGGTTTTCATGGATTGTCTAGCCTAACATTTTATTTTCTTCAACATTAAAAACTTCAGCTGTGACGCAACAATTGGCACAATTTCGTGGCTTGGGATAGATGGAAGGGAATCAATAACGGCCTGGCGGGACGGTCAAAAATTTACCTACTGGGAAACAGTCAATAAAAAGAGTAAAACAGTGTCGCAAGACTTGTGTGGCTATTTAGAACTTAGCAGCAAGGGTTGGATAGGAGGAACATGCAACTGTTCACACCTTCATAAATACATCTGTAAAATTGGTAAGTAAAAAATGAATACTTATGGCTATCTTACATAATGATAGAAGAAATGGCAGCTCCTACCCCACCCAAAAAAGGATGCACGCAAAAGGGAATCATCTCTATTAATCATAATGCACAGCAATTGTACATAATTTACAACAACTCCTTCAAAACCACACACTGCCAAACGCTGAATGTTCTGTGCCAAGGGGCATTCTTTGATGCTGCAATCACGATTTGGCATGTCTCAAAGCAGAATATTCGCTGGAAATTGGTGTTTTTTGCCTTTTTTTCACCCCAAAATGACGACTGACTCAGACTTGAACATATACAGACTCTGGTGACAAACAGGGCCATTTCAGAGTAGATTTGAGCATTTTAGTTGACAAAGACAAAAGCCACTTTGAGCCCCCCAAAACACTGGGGGCATACCCTGTCCTCTCCTCAATATGAAGTCCTCGAGGAGTTCCCGAAGCCCTAAGAACTCCTGACCTGATACATGCTTGGACACTTCCCTTCATTGAGTTATTATCAATGTGTTCTTTCAGATCAGGATGAATGTATCAACCAAGCATTTTGTAAGAAACCAAACCAATACTGTTTCAATAAGTATGGTTCCTACCTGTGTGTATGTAACACTGGCTATAAAATGAACGCATCCAAAGACTGTGTAGGTAAGTAAATGACTGAGCTGTCTGCCGAGCTCTAATCGATTCATTTGGTTTTTCAATACATGTATATGCAGAATGTCAAGAATAGGAGCAGTCAGCCGTGCGTATTGCCAAAAGATGGCAGCAAAGTTCCAGCGGACTAATACACATGAAAATCCATGTGATTGGTGCTCGATCAAGAATGAATGGGTCCGCTATATGCATTGAATTGGAGCATAGTGACACCTATTGGTCAACTCACTGACAGCCCCTATTTAGCTCCAGTGCCTTGCTTTCAGTGTGAGTAACTAAACCAGCAGGAAACCAGTGAGTTTGGAGATGATTTCTGACACAGTGATTTGTTTCTTCAGATAAAGATGAGTGTAAGTCTGATCCCAGTCCCTGCGCCAGCAAACCAAACACAGAATGTAAGAATACCGTTGGTTCCTACGAGTGTAACTGTAAGACTGGTTTTAAAAAAGATCAAGACAAATGTATTGGTAAGTATATTGGAGCCCAAAGGAACCAAAATGGCAGCTGCCGGCCATGGAGGATTTCCTTTATGGCAAAGTGGATATCACATTTGAGGAAAGTGTTAATGGCCTTGGTGAACCTGAACATTTCAATAGCCGAAATGGACTACGAAACAAGTACCTAAAGAGTAGCAGATGAATGCACAGGCAATCTGACAGCCCTTGTTGATCATTCAGTGACATCTGACAGGTTTTCCTAGACCGCCTAACATTAGGGCCGTTTAGACGGCAGGCAAAAATCCACATACGCTCCGATCGAATCCGATTGTGGTTCAAAACTCGCGTATAAACGCTACCCAATGCGTTCCAATGTGGATTTAAAATGGTCCCGAATCCCCATTGGACCACATACGACCACATTCAAATCTCGTCTAAACGCAAATGAGACCCGATGCGGGTCGATCGGATCCAATCTGAATGTGTTTTTTTGGCTTGTCGTCTAAACGGGCCTATTCACTGATGATTTTCTGGACTTTCAGACATAGATGAATGCACAGATACGAACTTTGCTGCCGTGAAAAGCGCGGTTGACTGCTCTTATTGTATTGGCATATGCCAGATGGTCACGCCTGTGCTTGTACAGTATGTAGGGAGGGGAGGGAAGGGGTGTGTTGAAATGAAATTCAACATCTTTTTTGGCATTGATGAGTTTGTAGATGATCCTTGACACAGTGACTCATGTCTTCAGATAAAGATGAGTGCACCGAGTCTAATCCCTGCGCCACCAAACCAAACACAGAATGCAAGAATACCGTTGGTTCCTACGAGTGTAATTGTAAGACTGGTTTTATAAAAGATCAAGACAAATGTATTGGTAAGTATATTGGAGCCCAAAGGAACCGTCTTGTTTTTGTTAAACGTTTCTATCACTCCTACTCTTGCTAACATTGAACCCCTGCAGCTACAAAATGGCAGCTCTGCCGGCCATGGAGGATTTCCTTTATGGCAAAGTGGGTATCACATTTGAGGAAAGTGTTAATGGCCTTGGTGAACCTGAACATTTCAATAGCTGAAATGGACTACGAAACAAGTACCTAAACAGTAGTAGATCAATGCACAGGCAATCTGACAGCCCTTGTTGATCATTCAGTGACATCTGACAGGTTTTCCTAGACCGCCTAACATTAGGGCCGTTTAGACGGCAGGCAAAAATCCACATACGATCCAATCAAATCCGATTGTGGTTCAAAACTCTTGCGTATAAACGCTACCCAATGCGTTCCAATGTGGATTTAAAATGGTCCCGAATCCATATTGGACCACATACGACCACATTCAAATCTCGTCTAAACGCAAATGAGACCCGATGCGGGTCGATCGGATCCAATCTGAATGTGTTTTTTTGGCTTGTCGTCTTAACGGGCCTATTCACTGATGATTTTCTGGACTTTCAGACATAGATGAATGCACAGTATACGAACTTTGCTGCTGTGAAAAGCGCGGTTGACTGCTCTTATTGTATTGGCATATGCCAGATGGTCAGGCCTGTGCTTGTCCAGTATGTAGGGAGGGGAGGGAAGGGGTGTGTTGAAATGAAATTCAACATCTTTTTTGGCATTGATGAGTTTGTAGATGATCCTTGACACAGTGACTCATGTCTTCAGATAAAGATGAGTGCACCGAGTCTAATCCCTGCGCCACCAAACCAAACACAGAATGTAAGAATACCGTTGGTTCCTACGAGTGTAATTGTAAGACTGGTTTTAAAAAAGATCAAGACAAATGTATTGGTAAGTACATGTATATTGGAGCCCAAAGGAACCGTCTTGTTTTTGTTAAACGTTTCTATCACTCCTCCTCTTGCTAGCATTGAACCCCTGCAGCTACAAAATGGCAGCTGCTGGCCATGGAGGATTTCCTTTATGGCAAAGTGGATAGCACATTTGAGGAAAGTGTTAATGGCATTGGTGAACCTGAACATTTCAATAGACGAAATGGACTACGAAACAAGTAAACAGTAGTAGATAAATGCACAGACAATCTGACAGCACTTGTTAATCATTCACTGATGGAGGGGAGGGAAGGGGTGTGTTGAAATGAAATTCAACATCTTTTTCGGCACTGATGAGTTTGTAGATGATCCTTGACACAGTGACTCATGTCTTCAGATAAAGATGAGTGCACCGAGTCTAATCCCTGCGCCACCAAACCAAACACAGAATGTAAGAATACCGTTGGTTCCTACGAGTGTAACTGTAAGGCTGGTTTTATAAAAGATCAAGACAAATGTATTGGTAAGTATACTGGAGCCCAAAGGAACCAAAATGGCAGCTCTGCCGGCCATGGAGGATTTCCTTTATGGCAAAGTGGATAGCATATTTAAGGAAAGTGTTAATGGCGTTGGTGAACCTGAACATTTCAATAGCCGAAATGGACTACGAAACAAGTACCTAAACAGTACATAGCAGATCAGTGCATAGGCATTCTGACAGCCCTTGTTGATCATTCAGTGACATACGACAGGTTTTCCTAGACCGCCTAACATTCACTGATGCCATGCGAGGGTCCATGGGTTGGAGTCTGGTAGGAAGCAATGCCTTTCACCTTAGAAACCTGTTACGGTAGGTTATAATAATATTTCATGCCTTAACATTCACTGATGATATTCTGGACTTTCAGACATAGATGAATGTAAAGATCCGTCACTGTGTACAAAAATGAACACACATTGTGTCAACAAACCTGGTTCTTACAGTTGTGACTGCAACAAGGGCTATAAGAACGAAAACGGTGAATGTAAACCAGGTACCGGTAAGTAAATCTTGTCTCTTGGATGAGAAGTAAGCACTTTTCTAAATGAAGGCTTAGTGTTAAAAACCAAGACTCTTTGGGCTGACCAATTAGCCACAGTCTTAATTAACGAGACATAGAACTAACTGCTGACCTTGTCAGTGAGCTAGCATACAAGTCCCTTTGAGGGCAAAACCTCCTGAATACGGACACCCTCAGAACATGAGCACAAGGTATCCCGACTACCATCCCGAGAATGTCAGGTAACAAGGCCGCTATCGCCTAGTCAGCGGTGGCTGGAGAGAATATCGGCAGCGATTAGATCACTTGCGATATCGCCTGGTGTCAAGACAAGGATGATGAAGAGAGGAAGTCATGAGTATCTTGAGGCATTCAGTCTGATTCAGCTCGTCCTCCGAGTAAAATCACCCCAAATTTGGCTTCGAGTCACTTGTTAACTGAGCTAGCGTCTTCACAGATGCCACTGTGGGAAACAATCTTGCCGGATGGTAAGTAGTTAATTGAATGTGTCGGTACTCAGTAGGTACCTGTACCCGGTCTATCCAGCATGGACCTTGGTCAACACATCAGAGGCATGCTGTCAAGTGTTTGAGATCCGAAGTCCCTTGGGTCATGCATGACAGGTAGGTTGGAGTGGATTTTTCCGAGTGTCTGTAGAAAATCAGTTCACTCGCAGTGTAGAGTTTGTGGCGTGTATGTGGACAGCATCAGTTCACTCGCGAATGAGGTGTTTGTGAAATGTATTAGTGTGTGGATAGCATCAGTTCACTGTGTGTGTGTGTGTGTGCGTGTATGCGTGTGTGTGTGTGNTGTGTGTGTGTGTGTGTGTGTGTGGAGTTTGTGGCGTTTACATATATCAGTGTACTAGTGTGTGGATAGCATCAGTTCACTGTGTGTGTGGAGTTTGTGGCATTTACATGTATGTGGATACATCAGTTCACTCCGCGAATGTGGAGTTTGTGAAATGTATGTGGATAAGTTTTCGTGGATAAGTTTTCGTGCAGGAAAAGTAGAATAAAGGGTACCATACTTTTTAGTGATCATCAGAGTTTGATCATTTATTGGTTATTCCACATCTGACAATTCTCTGTCTAACCTAGCTTCATATCAATTTGCTACTATCACAACATATTACGAACGCTCTTCGCCAATAACTAGAAAGATTCACATCGGAAACTGCTTAATCCTCCAAGACTACAACAAGACAATATCTATTGATCAGATTGAGATATCTGAAGACAACATTGTACACAGGGTGAGTGATAAAAAACTTGATAAAACTTCCACAGGGAAAAATGAAGGAATTACTGTTGTAATTGAAAAAAAATAAGTGGCCGACACATGGACTATTCCTACCCTTCAGGGAGTAGGCCTAGTGTATTTCACAATGAATCATCACACTGAAAGTCCAACATTACGAGTTCTTTTTTGTGCCTGCACGATTTTTATGTACACAGAATTAGTTCAACCTCCAGAACATGATTCACTTCAGTATCACCATGGTTACCATCAGTGCAGTCATCAAATCCTTTTCTGAAACACCTGACCACGATCCGGGTGAATCTGTGGGCACATCTCTTCGGGTAAATCATAAAATCCAGGAATTCGTATACGATGTGTCTGATGCAAAACACTGAACCTTTACCCTTCTAAGGTCTGCGGTTGATTTGTTGTGGATGTGTTGATGGTTGGGGACCACAACGGGGCATCACCTACAGACCTACATGGCCTATGCCTCACATGTAGTACAACCTATCGTGGGCCTTCTGATCTGGTATAGAGTGTGTAAAGATCAGGCTGGATGTTAGGAGGACAAAGGTCTGGTAGTAGTCAGCATGCAGTTATCAACATGTCGGTATCTGGTATGTAGTCCAACGTGTATCAGGTTAATCAGCTTGCGGCCACGGTGATGTGTACAGGTGTATTCGGCAGTACAGGTGTATTCCTGGAGTACGGGTGTATTCGGCAGTACGGGTGTAATCGGCAGTACGGGTGTAATCCTAGAGTATGGGTATAATCCTGGAGGCAATAAACGGCCAACGAACTCTTCCTCACACGTATTCATCAGGAGTTGGAATGCCACTGACATCACACGTGTTTATGAAAACGCCGATCGTTCGTGGGAACAGGGCCGACTCAGCTGCCTCAGCATATCCTATAGACTCGGCTAGGCCCTCAAAACATCCAAACGGCCAAATGTGTTCCATGGAATAAAGTTTATGGAGACCGACTGGAAAAGGGAAATATATTTGACTGGAGACGTGTGTAATTGGAGGAGGAGAGGGTACTGAGTACCGGTAGTGGTTTTAGAATAGATCATGTTATGTAATAGTATGTTCTGGCAATTCCAAGTTTTGAAACAGCCTTGTGTTTGCATTGTCTGTTCAATGGACTGTCAATGACATAGGGTGTTATCATGGCATTACCATGATTACTCAATGTTTAAATTGTGTTGTTTTAAGTTCCCACAGCATGTAAACACCACAGATTCAATTTAAAGTGGCGTTATATAAATTCTTTTATCATTAGTTTTATGACAGACCTTTCCAACAAAGATGTGGTCTAACACTTCTCACCATATGACATCAGAAGCTTAATACCATTCAATGGCTGCTGGCACGCTGAGCTGGTCAAGCGGGCCATGGGCACAAAAGTTGAGGTAAAATACTTGTCCGAGAGGATGTATTTGGTAGTGTTATATCATGCTTGGACAATGAATGGCCACGATGTGATGTGGGAGAACTAGTAGGCCACCATCTTTGTTGGAAAGGTCTATAAGTTATAGAGTTGTTGGAGCAGCAGTTGCTTCTGCGACATGCAACAATAATTTGAATTCATAATGTGAACATGCACAAAATATTATCCTTAATGCGTGCAAAAGTTTTATGTGTAAATAAAGATATGAAAACTAACTTACATTTTTCTTCAATGATATCCACAGCATCCTTCTCATCCTTAGTACTCAGACTCTCCAGGTGGGGGAGCCACGGTATATCTGTCATGGCTTCCCATGGACTTCCATCAGGAGACGTACCTGGAACACATAGGGTATGTGATAACAAGAGGTTATCAGGAATATCTCACCAGTGATTAAGGCCTGTTTTCACTACAAGTTACAGCAAGAAGACATGTTATAGCAAACCAATTAAGCAATTCAACTTCTAGATTGAAGTCGTGTTCAGACCAAAACCATGCTAGTTCTGCCACACGATTTCTGTGTAGACACTTCATTGAAATAGTATTGAACCGATTGGCTTGTGGCAACCGCACCAAAAAACGCACTGGAATCTGATTTTGTTGTGAAGACGCCTTGAGAAAGGTTGGCTTACCCGTCAGGTTATGGAGATTTCTACCCCATGGTTGTTCTGGTGAAGATGTCTGCTTGAATATTGGATACTTGTCCAACCTCAGGATGTGGCTGTAGGTGTAAACATAAAACTACCATTTATAAACTCAGTTATAAACATACAAAGTTTCAACGAGGAGAGTATGTAATGTACCTAACCAGTATAAGATGTACAAGCCCTGTCTTTCAAGACTTAGGGCCATATGCTCGGGTCGGACTTCAGCTACACTTTCATTAAAGTCTGACTTTTCTCAATGCTTCAAGCAAAGAGAAAGGGCCGTATTCTAGAAGCTTCCTTAACTCAAAAGTTTACCTTTAGCTATTGTCTGCAGGGCAAAATACAAAAGGTTAAAGTGACCCTTAGAGTTTAGCAGGCTCCTAGAACATGGGCCAAAGTCTACTTCAGCTGTACTTTAGGCTAATGTCCGAACCAAGCATACGGCCCTTATCTCTGGTTGGCAGAATGATAGAGTAATAGTGCTGAAGACCCTAAGTTGAATGCTAGTGAAATCACACTCCCCCCCCCCCCCCCNCCCCCCCCCCCCCCCACAGAAAGTCACGACTAAATTCGTTACAGCGAGCCATTTTTGAGGTCAATACTCACAAGCTGATGGAGGAGACTAATTTAATCTTCTCAATGAACCTGGCTTTCTGGATCTGAGTGATTCCAGGATCCAGGCTGTGATCTTGGATCATACAGCCGTGATACCCGTTACCAACACGGAACAGCTCTTCACCGATACATCGGGCATCAAACTGAAAGAAGAGAAAAATACATAAGTCTGGGTCATGTGACTGTAGAATGCAGATCATATAAGAATAGCTCTTTTACAGGAGAACGGTCGAAGCCGGCTTCGGACCAGTCCAAGATCAGCAGGGTTTCTGCCAGGATTTTTTTCCAGGGCACGACCTGTAAGGAGGGGGGGGAGAGAAAAAAATTTCAAAAAAAAAAATTTTTTTTCAAGAAATTTTTTTTTTCAAACATTTTTTTCAAAAAAATTTTTTTGTTCTCCCCCCCCCTCCTTTTTTAAATAATGCCTTTTTAATAATGGCCTNAAAAGGTTGAATGGCCTGGCCTGTTCAACCAGACAGCAATCACATGACTTTTTGAAAAGGATTGATATCTCTCACCTTTGCCATCGGCCGTAGAAAGATAAACCGGTCACTGGTTGGTGTCAGCCGTGTTATATCTCGTATCACACTCATATGATCCAGCTTGGCACACTGGGCAAATGTCACACGCGTTAGTTTTGGAGTGTTGGTTACTTTTACTCTCTTCAGGACTCGGCAGGCTGTACCTTCAAGCAGGAAAAATATTATGAATTGACATGCTGTTCCATAATACAAAATATTTCCGTTGAGCCGCGGTGGTCTAGTGGTTTGGGTCTCTGGCTAGTGGTCATGAGGTCCCTGGTTCAAACCCCAGTGTCGGCGCGAGACTCTGGGCAGGTCTCTTTGCCTCACTCCACCCAGGTGAATAAATGGGTACTGGTCGGAAATGCTCAGATTTGCTGAATGAGCAGCTTATCTGAGTTCCATTGAAAGGTTTCAGGACAGGCTGGGGTTAAATGTATAAAGTCGGATGATACTTCTGCTGTAATTGATATCAAACTATAACCCCAATCTTTAACTTCAGAGAAATGCGTCCAAAAAATTAAATGGGATATTACTGAGATGATGATAATGTGTGGCATCTTTGTTTAACTTACCATGAACCACCTTGATTTGGGGAGAGTCCACAATGACGAGGTCGGTTATGCCTACCATGTGAAGTGTCAAACTGACCAGTGTACGAGACTTGATGGTCAGAACCTGGAAGAAAGACAAGGACAATCGATTCTAAGCCTGGTGGTTGAATGGTTAGCATGCCAGGGCTCCCACCACAAAATGACCGAAATAGTATAGGAAATATTCCAAGAATTTAGGGGAAATATAGGAAAAATATAGGAAATTTCCAAGCAATTTTGATCAAATTTAACATGAAATGCCTAATAAAGNTTGGCTTTGGCCCTGGTGGAAAAATCTGATACAATACAATACTGAGGAGCAGAAATATTGTAGACACGACCAGTGATGGAGATTCTTAGGGTCTGATAATGAGAAACACTCTAGGGGATCCAGGAAATCAAAAATCGGAAATTCCTGCTGTATTTTGTTTGTTTCTTACCTGTGGCGTGTCATCCTCCAACTCATCATCATCGACATCCGACAAACACCTGAACACTGGGATATCCCGTCTCCGTGCCGACGACTCGCCAGAGCTAGGACTTCCTTGTGCCTGGGGACCAGGTGGGGTATAGTCTCCTGATGGTCCAGCCCCTGGATCGAGGTCACCGTTGTCATCGTATGTCGTTTGCGTTGCTACCGTTTTCCTGGCCTCGTTTTCCTCGGGGGAGACGACAGGATCAGAGAACGTTAGTTCCTCCTCTCCAGATGGAGATGAATCCGCCAAGTTCTCAACAGATGTAGCTGCGTTTTCTGATGTTTGGTCCGACTTGGACGTTCCCTCCAGATTGCCACCAGGGGGCGCAGTATCTTCTGGTGACCTTTGTGACTTCACATCCTCAGAATGGAGTTTTTCATGAAGAGGGGGCAGATCCTGTGGCGGCTGATCCGAGGCTGAAGATGAGTTTGATACAGAATGCCCCGGCACGGTCAGTTCAGGATCAGGAACAGCGTCAGAGGTCTTCCCCTCGTGATCATCTTTCAAGCCTCTTCCGTTGTCTGACATATCTGTATCTGTTGCGACCACAAGGTGTCTCACATCCGGCACATCACCACCATCCAAATCCATCATCGGAGCTTGATTCCTGGCACTGATATTCTCAGCTGACATGTGTGAATCAGGACTGCACCCTTCCTCAGAACTATGGACGTCTTTCACATCCAAATCTTTCTGACCAGAACTTGACTTGATCAGTACAGCGTCACTGCACTCAGAATCAGGATTGAATCCTTCACAAGAACCTTGTACAACGTCTTTCATATCCGAACCATCCTGACCAGAATCATTAGACTTGATTGCTACATCATCGCTGCACTTGGCTCCAGGTGGACTGACCTCGGAGTCCTGACTTTCTGAGTCTTTAGAATCAGCTCTATCACCCTGGTCTTTATCAACCCTCACGTGATCACTTTCCATCACATCCACTTTAACCATATCTTGATTATCTTGTTCTGTTTTCTCATCGCAATCAGCTCCCTTTTCCTGTATTTCACATTCCCCCACATCTGCTACCTGCCCCGTCACAGATGACACCTCAGTTCCCAGTCCACTCAAATCTCTACCACCCCCTGATGAGTGACTTTCCAAATTTTTATCCCGTTCTCCTGTACTAGTAGCACCTGACGCCACACTAGACTTGACCCTCTTCTTAAAGAAGGCCTTGTGTCCCACTGGTCTCTTACCCTTCCTGGAATATGAACTCAAGTCATTACTCGCACCCGTAGAGTCACTGATAGAATCATTTTTAGGTACATCTGATACTGGGCCAGCATCACTTGAATTGTTTTGGACTTTGACATGATTATCATCGCTAGAATCTTTGCGCTTCGGCGCAGCATCACTGGCATCCCCTTCTTTAGTATCCATCCCATCTGTAACTGACATCCCGATGTCCTCAGCATCAGTTGCAGTGACGGACAAACCCTGACTATGTTTACAATCAGTGTCCATCCTTTCATTCTCTATGGTTTGTTTTTGATGCGACTCTTTAGCTTCTACATCCTGCACGAGTGATCTCCCGTCATCTAGATCCGTGGTTGTCTTTTCAATCTCCATCTTCCCAGTCTCGGCACCATCGCTATCGTCACCCTCACTACCTCCGTCACTAAAATCATAAAAAGTCTCCTCATCCGATTTCCCATCACTTTGGCAAGAATGTTCATCAACAACAGAAGGTATGTTGACAGGATGAGTGTTTTCAAAATTTGAGCGAGACTGTTTATCTCTGGATCCAGGTTGACTATCAGGGCTTACAGTATCCATTTCAGTTGGTACTGACAACTCAGGTTTTTCCTCGCTCGAGTCAGATATCCCTGCACCTTTCTGGTTGGTTTTTTCATGATCTGAACTCTGTGAAGACTTCTCATGACTGTCAGCTTCATCTTCTGGTCCATTCTCTGGATTCTCAGCATCTCCATCTGGCTCGGCCGCTACTGGATTCACTGGTGCAGGATCATTATCTGCTGCCGCCGCTGGTTCCTGATTGGCTACAAAAGCTGAGGAGACACCAAGTCCAGTCCCGGCACTCAGACCAACTCTATAGGATGAAGAGGAAGTAAAACAGATTAGACAGACACAGTGGTGAATGAAGTATACTGGTACAGGGCCGAAGCCATAGCATTATTGGCCCTGGTAAGTATGGAAGAGGCCATCTCAAGCTACTCATGTTCCTCACTTGGTTGGGGTCTTTTACTTGCCCTTGCAAAGGCACAAGGTACAAGGCACCACAGCTTACTGTCTCAGGCAGACTGAAGAGCCAGGGGTGATTAATCCCAAATGGCCCGGGATTCGGAACCCGCTACCTGCCACTTGCTAAGTGGATATGATAACCACTCAGCTAACAAGACTCCTCTAGGCTGATGTAACATTATTATTATGGTAGGTCTTCTTACCTTGCGCATCCCTTGGGAGGCTCACGAAACAACTTCTCCAAGTAAACTGTCTCAATCGCTGGCAGCTCAGACAACATGTCACAGAAAGGCTGGAGTTTGATGGCATGGCAACGGGTCAGATGGAGAGACCGGAGGTGAGCAAAGCAGGTCCTGTCTGAAAACAAGAGAAAACCATATCAGTGTGGCAGGACAGTATATTCTACAAGGCACCTTTTTCAAGGTTGGACACCGTTTCAGAGTTCTTATTATTTTACTGGAGATAAAATTACCTGGAGTCAGCCATTCCCTCGGGTTGATCAAATGAGGGCAGTTGAAAGCGATCAGGTTCTTCACAAATGTAAAGTCCTTGCCGACATGTTGTATCCCAACATCAGTGATGAGGGCTGCATGTTCTGACGACCCAGCATCGGCCAGACCAGCAAGGGCCAACTGTGACACTTCCAATCTTCCTGCAAGACAAAATTAAGCACATTATTATTGTATTGATACTTCTGAATGGGTGGAGGACGCAGTCCCTCATAATCCAGCACATCTCCAGGACAACAGCAATGAAGACAATACTGCTATGGCTTCAGCCGTGATGGAAAAATGTAACCACAAAATCAAATCATACCAACACCAGTATGTCCCCCAAACTTCTGTTTTGAACAGGACTTTTCCAACAGGAATATTTGATAGAAAATTTGATACTCAGCCGTCAGAATACCAACCTTTCTCAGCAGGGAATGGGTCCACATAACCAAGGCTGATGGTGTCAATCT
>NMRB01000877.1:117083-133602 GCA_002633025.1 Notospermus geniculatus
GGGGGGGGGGGGGAGGGGGCATTTGCCCCCTGGATCTGACCCTGTCCTCCATTCCCTGGACAATGCCCCTCACAGCTAATTCTGCACAGTACTGAATGTGTTCAGAGGAGAGATACATATGATAGCAACAAGCATAGGATAAAATGCATCATCTTCAAGAGCCTTGATAGAACACAGGCACAGGTCAAGGGGTAAACCCTACTTGCTTACAAGATTTTGATTGTCTGAACTGCAAAATACAAACGGAGAAAGCAACTGATCTTTGTTAAGCTCATTACTTCAGCCAGCAGCACACCAGGCGATATCGCAGCACACCGGGTGATATCGCAGCACACCAGGCGATATTGCAAGCAACCTACTCGCCACCGATCTTCTCACCAGCCATGGCAGACTAGGAGAGATCAGCTTTGGTATTGTTTGATCATCACTGGCGAGAAGATTCCACACATTGCTCTGGCATCAACAGCCAATTTTACTCGCTTGCGCTATATCGCCTAGTGTCTGCTGACTTAAAGAGGCGCAACATGCATTTGTGGTTGGCTGCTGACCCGATTGAGCAGTGGACTGCCCTCTGATCACATCTTGAACAGGGGAGACTGCCTGGACCTGTGCCACAACTCAAGATAAATTCAGCATAACAAATTTACTAAGAAACCCGTCATCACGGAACACGTTGACTCACCGAGTGTTTCTGTAAGTGGAGAGAGAGATGGTGATGAAAATATGGCTTTTGTGAAAACATGCAAAAAGTTTTATCAACAGATCTGAAAGGACTTATCGTGCAGTCAGATAATTAGAATCAAAATCATTTCGATTGCGACAGAAGTAACTGATCTATCTTCAAATGATTTCTGATAACACTTTCTGACTTGGAGAAACTACGCTTCCTAACCCTTTTGACGGGACCCTACAGGCAGCCCCTCATAGGCATTTTGATGTGCTCATTACACCGATCGGTTGGCATGAGAATCTAACTCTGACATGTATTAAGTAAAATACACCAAACATCAACATTTGAGCCAAAATCTGTAAGTTGTCAGTTGCTAGCGCCACCTGTGACGAAGTGACCGCATTGATTATGAGCCTAATAGCTAGCTACCTTATAGGGTCCTTATAACTGAGAAGTACATTCCCTTTATATGCATAAAAGTTAATGTCCCTCATCATTAGATTTACTCTTGCCACTCTCATCCCCAAATCACCAGTAAGCCAACAGTAAGAATGAGTCAGTGAAGAAACCGAGTGGGAATCATGGAATACGAGCATCTATGATGACTTTGGTCAGATTATATGTTGATAAAGTTTGGCTCCGTGCCCATAATGAACACTGAACGTGGCAGACGTCACGAGGTACCTAATGAGCTATTTCTAATAGTACCGGTAACAGCAGTATAGTAGGGTGAGAATATGACTTATTCGTGAAGAGATGTGAAAACTTGAGGTTCATAGTCCCTTTAAAAGATTAAAAGATACAGAGTAATAATCAAATGATAAAATCTAACATTTTCATCATCAGAAGTTGAACTGAACTAACTTAGAGTATTGAGGAAGGTTTTACGGTAGAAAACCAGGGCCATCTATCTAAACATGCCAAGGACATGTTAACCAACCAGGGAAAGTTTCCTTCAATGACTTTCATTTTGAGAATAACTTGGTGGCAGAGGTTACACCTATCTTCTGCATTATGGTTTGACATGGCATCAGATCCTACAATATTCTCATAACTAAGCCTTTTTTTTAGATACCATCTCCATACAAAGATTCTTCTAACTCTCTCACTCATTCTAAGATAGATGGTCCAGTCATGTGTACTATAAAACACCTTGCTTGTCCAAAACTTGTGAAAATTGGTGAATGAACCTGGCATCCAGGCCAACGTCACCAATGACAACCAAATGCATCATTTAACCCAATAGAGCTGCCTTTTTTTACTTTCCATCTGTAACTTTCACCACCCTGAACCGCCATGAAATGCCACTGCATTAAACTGAATAGAGAACAATATAATCAGTCAAGGGGGTTTATGGCGGTATCAGCGTCTGGAGACATGGCGGATTGTGGCACGTCCGGCAGTAATCGGTGATTTTCATTTCTACAATAGAGGTGATGGGGACTTTTGTCAAAAAGTGGGCGTGGTCTTCTAGGCGGCTCACGGCAGGGCGGTTTAGGGCGGCATGGGGTCTATTGGGTTAAATGTCCCTGTATCATGGTAGCATTTCACACATATGAGCTTGAGACAAGCAAGACAAATTGAAGTGTAAAGCGAGTGATCCAATAATCAACTTGCCAGGTGTCCGTCCATAGCGACTGTGGCGCGGTGTGCCCCAGGAACGACCTAAATCATTAGCATATTATAATCAGGCTGAGGCTGATAGATATTGCGTTCTCACAGCTAACCGAGAGCGAATGGATAAACTCTCTCATAAACATACAACCATATGATGGTGACTTCAGAGTTCACAAACACTGGCTTACTCAGCCAATTCAGAGAAAGGTGAGGACCATAACCCATTCCGTCAATAGGTGTCACTAGTGGTTAAAACCATTGAAATGAAAGTAACATCCTGGTCCAGATCAATTTCCCACACAAAAGGCATCTATTGTATAGGTCCCAGTTTTGGTGTGCCGGGGTTAGCGAGCATAAAGGGGTCGTAACCCTACGTCAGGCCTTAGCCAGGCATAGTGCTGGTCGGGGCCCTAGCACTACGCCTGGTTTAGGCCTGACGTAGGGTTATGCTCGCTACCCCTGCCCTCTATCCTAACTATGATCCCCACTGGATCAAGGGGTAGTATTTATTGTATTTTATTTGATTTTTCCATCAGGGCCGAAGCCATAGCATTATTGGCCCTGGTAAGTATGGAAGAGGCCATCTCAAGCTACTCATGTTCCTCACTTGGATGGGGTCTTTTACTTGCCCTTGCAAAGGCACAAAGGCACCACGGCTTACTGTCCCATGCGATGGACAGATCAAGGGGTACATGAGTACCGAGCAACAGGGATGAAGCAGAAGACATCTTCTGTGTGACATTTCTCCAAATGAGATTTTCTAGAAACAACATGTACAGGTTGTATAAGACAGATTAATCATTTTCAAGCACATGAAGAATATTTTTATAATTTGCAGACAACACGGCCAAGAAACTGGCAAAGTTGGCATAAAGTGAGTCTATGAACTTTGAAGTCGGCCACAGTCAGATAAAAATTTAACTACATTTGTAAATAATAATAAAATCAACTGCATCAACAGTGAGATTTTAAAATAAATGGTACATCCAAGAGAGAATGACACCGAGATAACGCCCACATACTGATCGGAAAACAACCCCGCAAAGACGAGCATCGAGATATTGATAAAAATTCTGTAAACAAATTCTTTCATGTCACGTAAACTTTATATGTCACGAGGTTTGCTAAGTCGTCCCCACCCACTGGTGCCATCTGATATTTCATTCTGGCAAAACAAGTCTAGTGGCAGTTCAAAAACACAAAATGTTTATGGTTTAAAAACATGAAAATTTCAAAAGAGTATCACTTTCAAGTTCATGAAATTTATCAACATCTCAACGCTTTGTGACAGCGGGGTCAAAGGTCATTCTCAGTTACCTTGACCTTGCATAATAGAAGATGTAGACCGATACCTCATCCCTACAACAATGACACGAAGCTTCAAAATCTCAACACAAAAAAATGCCACAGGGACCTGGCGCGAAGGGTTCAACAAGTCAAACTAGAGTTCAGTTGAGTCTGCATGCAGACTCTGGAGTCTCCGCCACGCGTGGCATTAGGCCTATAGCCCAAGACATGCACGGCCAATTTTGACCCGCAATACCACATGAAAGAACAAATGTAAGGTTTTACTGATGAAAGTGACGTAAACTGAACCGGAAACTGTTTATTTGATGTATTTTAATCCACTCTGCTTTGCGCAATTTGACTTCCAAACGTGTCCGAGAATAGGGCACATTTTTCAGTGACGACGGCGGTCCTATTCTCGGACACCATTCCCATCCCGCCATGTCCTCGGACTGTTGCTTTTTGCGACCAAAATGTCAAAAGGATTTACAGTTTCGTTAGGGTGTACCAAAAAACATGCCGATCGGGAAATGGGGGATCTGGGCCGAGGACATGGAGGATATAGGCCTCGAGGCGTAAGCCGAGTTGGATGTACACGTTCGTCATGTTCGTCCATGTCGTCAGGCTGGGATCATACGGCAGTCGTGGCTCAAAACATTGTCGTAAACATCAGCATGGATAAATTAAACAACATACACCCGACGTGGAAATGAAAGAATACTAGTAGTCACAAATCCTGACACCAAAATATTTTATTGAAAGACAGTTTCGTCCAAACTTCGTGTTATATGCTGATAAAATTACGACACTGCAAGGAGCCCGTGAAGCACTGCAGAATGCACACACGCATAGGCACGTAAGCCTCCTGGTACGAGGTTGGTTTGCCGAGAAAGTTTCCTAGCTAACACAAGAGTCTCCGCTCGGCCACTACGTGGCGTGGCGGAGACTAAATACCAAACCCCCCAAAATACGGGACTTGATAGTTTTAAATTGCTGAACCCTTCGCACCAACGTCCCTGTGAAAAATGCCAGCATTTGATTTGAATATTGCCACATCAAAGAAACACTGTAGACAGTCACCTTACAACATTTTTTACAGGAGAACTTCCACTTTTGGCCTCTCAGTGAGCCAAAAACAGAGAAGAAATTGGCCACAACAGCCCAGAGGGACAAGTCAACATGCTTTCCACACAAGAAGCCCAAATGTTTTTTCTACCAGTTGACATCAGAGACCAACTCTCATTTTACCAGAGGACGTCGTCCGCCACAAAGATGATACCTACCCTGCATGGTGGTTGGAACTTGTTCGGGTGACAACAGACAGAGCACGGGCTGACCGAAGAAGTTAGGAAAACTCTGATACGCTGAGCTGTTATCGCTGTCGATGATGATGAAGAGAGGTTTTCTTGTGTACGGATAGAGGTCGCCGGGGTGAACACTGAAATCATGGACGCAATAATAGATCAATGATAATGACGGCATGGTTTGAATTTTCCCTCATGATAGGTTGGATTGTTTTTGAAACGAGAATGACCAGACTGTTGTCACTGGGGCCAACTAGACTTTGTCAGGATCGATGATAGTAGGGAGATTCAGATAACGTTTCGAGCCAAACCCGGACTCTGACTCCAGAGGATTCCTTTTTGTGAATTACATCATCAAGTCACTTGAAAAATCTGAATTTTAGGAACTCTTGAGTCGGAATGCGAGGTGCACAGGCAGTTGAACAAATAGCCATTGTGACTTACCAATGCATATCTCGAAGATTCCCTGGTCGTTTATTTTTATTGGAGAAGTCCACCTCTCGTCTGGTGTTTGTGATCACACCACCATAGTCGTATGCAGCTGGAAAATAAAAGATCGTCTTTAATGATAAGGAAATGACCATGGCGACTTGGTGGGCTTAGCTCGGTTGGTTATGGCGGTGTAAACGGGCCTGTCCTGGTTGAATTCAAAGCGGGCTTGGTCCAGGTCGAGCTCGGCACACTTCAATCGAGCTAGTGTAAATGGGTTTATAATGCCATCTATCATAGTGCATAGTCTGTGAGTGAACTTTTGTGTACTTACGGTCATCGCCATGTTTGGTATTCCGTAACGATCCGTCAGCTGAGATGTAGAGTAACATGGCACCGTTTGGTGGGAGTTCTTTGAAACCAGAAGCTAGGAAAGCATTGAGCTGGCTGAATGTTGGTTTATAGAGAAGATACTTATGAGGGTTGTCGCGTTTGTTGATGCGGTCTGTACTACTCTCCTGGAAACGAAAACAAAATGATTACACAGAGATACACGATGGAAATCAGCGAGATGATGGAGGTGTGGTGACTCAGAACTTTGATTTGTGATCAGGAGGTCTCTTGTTTGACTACTTTCATCTTCATCATGCATCTGGTGAAGTCTATTTTGCTGATGTCAGTTCGCACCTATGATTGCCTGCACCATGACAGAACAGATGGCATCAGGTGAAGAAATCATGGTTAGGTCGCACAAGTGAAAATTGTGCGCTCGTCATGGATCAGGTGCAACTGTGCACAGGGCACTGTAATTCGAGTCAGGTCAGTCGCCACCTGTTCTGTGCCATTGCAAGGTCAACCTGACATCAGTGATAGAAATCAGTTGGTTTCAGATTTTGCCAGCACTGTCCACACGAGTCTCAAAGCAGGAGTTTCATAGATTGGGATTATGTAGGCTGTGATAGACAGATGAGAGGAACTTTTTCAAAAGATCTCTACAGGTCCTGATGCCTACTTACCCGACCAAAACTGACACCGATGCCAAACGGTGGTCGTCCCGGCGCTGGGGAGGCATCGTAGAGCTGGTTAGTTAATTCTTCTTGTGGTTCTCGTTCCAGGGTTTGTAACATCCTGAACATGTCTAATGTCAACTCACTGAACTTCACCTGAAACACCAAGGGGGAATGGATGAACTGATAGACGATTATCAAATTCGCAGATCAGCACACTTTGCCGAAATCGCAACCACAACCTCGATCTGAAACCAGCTGACGTGACGCAATCCATGATTCAGCAATAGTTGAGTCTGATGCAACGTCGTCGAAGTCACTGTCGTGGGGTTCTCTGCGTCACGTCATTCAGTTTCAGACCGAGGCTGTGTTTGCAATTTCGGTGGAAGTGCGGCATACGGCACACTCAAAAAGTTCAATCTTACCTGGTCATGGCAGTTCCCAACAATGAGTATTTCCTGTAGCGTTAGATAGACAGGGGTGCCTTTCTCTAACGGAGGGGTGTTGAGGGGTGTCAGTCGATGAGACAGAATGATTGTAGATGAATCTAAGTCCACCACATTTACTAATGCATCAGCCTAGAAATACAGACAGTACAGAGTTGTACACAGAAACACATTTATTGCTTTCTTCCTCTTGCCCCATGTAAATTATTATCGAAATTGAAATGAATTTTGGGGTTTAACAAACAAATTTTCGGAGGGAGGCACCACAGACCCCCATCCTGCAAGCTGGTCGACCCCTTTCTTTCAATTTCTGGCGGGAATCCTGCTTACCCCCCACCCCCACCCCAATAGGAAGAGCAGTACTGAGAGAAACTCAAAATCATTTTCTTTACTTCAAATTCGTTTGTTGCACCTGAGTCTAGTGACTAGTAATTCAATCTCACTGACCGCACTCATCAACACGGCAGAAGAGAAGAAACTCCATCTGCCAAAACCACATGTCATTAGATTAAAGAAGGCCGTAATGTAATTACGGTTCGGATGCTATATTGAGCCGTCCCCCCGGCAGCCATACCAGGATTATCTTCTTTAACATGAAACTAATGGATTTGATTTTTTGTGTCTGTCAACATCAAAGGGGATACCAATCAGTCACCCTTTAATGACCCCCCTCGAGTTCTGAGACAAGAAGACAGTTTTTTAAGAGCAGGTTTGATATATGTAGAGATTTCTCAAAAGTATGAGACATTTTTTTTCTTTTCCAGACTTCATGAATATGATCCGTTTAGTGTGATTGTGAGATGTTGTAGGCTTCTCCAACCACCACACGGCCCCAAGAAGAGTAAAGCCCCATTTCCACCGTAGACCTTTCTAACAGAGATGACGTCTAAGTGTGATTCACTGGCGCACAGATCCGGTCCGTTTCCAGCTGTTTAACCCTAGTTTTCCGGATACAACAACACAAAAGTCAATTTGATTGATTATTTACAGACCACCTGAATCGGACAAATCCGTGTGCCAATGAACCCCGCTTACCAGTTCTCACCATATGACGTCAGAAGATTTTTCCGTACCATGATTTCTTACCTCTATAAATGCTCTAATCTCCCCGAGGACCATTGACCACTCTAGTTGATCCTCTGGTTCATAGATGGCAGTATAGTCATCTATTTGTTTGGCCAATTCCTAGAAAATGAGAAATGACATGAATCAATTTTGCTCTCACACAACAATGGGTTTTTGTTGCTAGGATCAAGGAGAGCTTGGTTACCGGATGTCACATAGGTTCAGTGCCGGTTGAGAAGGCCAAGCTTATAATACCACTCAACGTTGGATAACAACTTATGTCTGAGCGAGTGGCTCTGGTTTCGTCTTCTATTCATCGTTTCCACAATGTAACATCATTCTGTTGAGTTCCTCATCTTGCCCCGGCTTTGCGTCATAGGACGACCAGTCACATGACAAGTGTGATGTCAGTCATCCTCGTACCCAGGGTCTTCGCAACCGCTCCACTCCGCGCACTCGTAAGGGAGGGGTAAAGGTCCGTACACACCAAAAACGCATGTTGAATGCAGCGGGAAAGGCTGCGGTTTCCGCCCACATGCAGGGGTCACACCTCCTGCATGAAACGCTGCAGCATGGTCCTGCAGTAAAAATGGCTTAACCAGATGTGAGCATGCGTCATTTTTCGCCGCGTGTCTTTGGTGTGACCCTTTTATTGAAAATCCATTGAACCTATTTTCGCGGCGGTGAACGCGCGTCGTTTTTCGCCGTCGCGGCCCGCAGTGCAGTTTTGGTGTGAACGGGGCCTAAAATGACCCGAGATTCTCAAGATGGCTTCGGTGGGATACCAATACATTACTAACACCACTTGTGTACAGGACTGATTTCATGACATCATCACCTTGCTTCCCAAGCGAAATACTTGATTCGATAAACCATAATCAATCCAATTCACGTCATTTATTGACTTGTCCCTGAAACAGCCGCCATTAAATCTCCCCCGAAGTCATCATGATCTATTTTCAGTGCAATCAGTCTACAAACACGTTAGATTAATTAACCGTAAAACTCAATTAGATGTCTTAGCCAAGATGGTAGAATGATTCAGCAGAATTGGGCTGGAAACATTCATGACTGTTCTTGATCAAGAGAGGTCAGGGTCACCAGTCGCTGAGGTCATCATTGGTCTCAAAACACATGGGGGACCCACAAAACTAGTCTGCATGGCGGAGCAAGGAGCGCAAGACCTGGTTTCTGTCCTGCTGCAGGGATATCGCAAGTGATCTGATCGCCAATGAGTAAAATCGGCCGTTAACACCAGGTGTGCGCTGTACTGCGATGCGTGGAATCCTCTCGCCAGTGATGTGACAATACCAAAGCTGATATCACCTAGATTTCAAGCATTATGTTGTAAGACCCTCATTTGTAACACACGCCTACTTTTGCTAGAGCAGGTCAAAAATATGCCAAATCATACAATGTAGGCAGCTCTGTTCACTACACCGGTGCCCTCCCACACTGCCATTCATCACTGACACTCACCCTTACGAGGTCTCGAACCAATTTCATCTTCTTGAGCAGTAAACAAACAACAATAAATCTTGCATAATAACGGAGTTTCTTCACCATCAGGTCCGGTCTGCTGTCTTCCTTGTTAGCCTTCGAGTAATACGCTCGCATCCGAATCGCCGAGTAAAACGAAAACGACTCGTTCAGATAATTTGTTTCGCTGGTTCTGAGACTGAAAAGAAATTGATGAAATTTAGGCAATGACAACATGTACAACAGGGAGACAAAGTGTCTGACGGAAGGGCTGGGGCGGGGAGGGGGAGGGGGAGGGGAGGGGAGGGGGAGGGAAATGGGCATGACTTCGAACACTTGGGGATCACATAATCAAGCTGTTCTTCAACAAGTTTTTGGAGCCACAGTGGTCTAGTGGCTCAGGTCTCTGGCTTGCGGTATGAGGTCCCTGGTTTGAATCCTAGTTGAGTTGGCATGAGACTCTGGGCAGGTCCCTTTGCCTCCCTTGTCTCACTCCACCCAGGTGAAGAGGTGCCCTGGGCACTACAGGTGCTATTGGGTTAACACCTGACCACAGTGATGGGGAAATAAGTGTATTTCCAATTGGAGCAGTCAGGTACGCTTATCACCAAAAGATGGCAGCAAAGTTCTAGCGGACCAATACAATATAGAATTCTCCTGATGGTTGCTCAATCAAGCATGAATGGGTCCGCCCGGCATTGAATTGGACAATAGTGACTCCTATTGGTCAACTGCCTGACAGCGCATGATGAGGCAATTTCTGGGAGCCATCATTTTTTGAAGAACACTTTGTTCAAATCAAATGCCTAACACCACACCACTCCATTTTTGAAATGAAACATTTGTTTAAGTTTCACTCGACGGACTTCATCGATGACAAATGTTTGGTTACCCATGGATCCTGGTCGATAACAGCCTGTATTGGCCATTCTCTGGTTCTACATGTGGCAGTAGCATTAGTGGCCACGACCAATTTATTGTGATGAAAGAATCCCTGGGGAAGCAAGCATCAAGAATTTATAGTTTTCTATTGGAGTTTGCCACAATAATGGTTTTATTATGCACGGATTCTACGGGCTGTGGCCTCCATCAGATACCAGGCTTCATCGACTTGTTATGTTAACAACATCCTCAGCTCACTTTCTTCTGTTTTACATTTCTGTAGTTTTGAATGCCACATCCCATTCCCACTGGCATGATTGGGGTCAACATGGTCAATCCTGGTCTACCACAGGCTGACTAAAGGCCTGGCGACATTATACGATTCTGCAAGTTACGACCCGACCGTCTCGTCATCTGGCTAGTCATGCGATAAATAAGTCGTAGACTTTTTCACATTATCCGACGCGATTGGTCGACGGGGGTTTAAGCAGTCGCATCGGGCCTGAGTCGTATAATGTGGCCAGGTCCTAAGTAACGCTGATGTCATTGTCAGGTCGACCTTGCGACACCAAACAACAGGCGGTCACTGATTTTTCCGGATTACTCTGCGTCTGAGGCACGACAGCGTGGAACAAATCAGTCGCCGATATGGTATGACATGACTGCAGTTGCATCTCATTGGGACAATCGGGATCAGTGGCCGATCAAAAAGATCATGAATCACTAGAGTTGAACACGTTCAACCTCTGTGCCACAAATGATCATGAACACCTGCCCCTGCTGCCTTGTTTCAGCTGGGGGGGGGGGGGGGGNCTATTAGGAAATCAAAATGAGTAAAATGAGAGCTCATCTAGACAGGCGATTATTGGATTAGCTAAAACAAGTATGGCCAGCCATTCTAATGACTTCACGTACTCCCACTGCAGTGTCTGACACTAATTACCATGACAGTGGAGCCGTGTGGTGAATCTATACAATGCTATGTACACATCAGGTTCTGGCGTCATTTGCTAAGTGCTTCACTCTCGTTCATTTTCTGTAGTAATCGCTCGCTGCAGGAAACGGTGCGATGGAAAGTCAACTTACTAGTAATGGTAATACAGCTGCCCAATTTTGGAGGCTATCTCGCCGATTTGCCATCGTTTTAACCCGTATTTCAAGTCTAAGACTTGCCTGAAATGAGAGAAATAAGAGAATTATGAAGTGATTTGGAATGCTGCTCATCTTCAAGAACCACAACTGAAATCACTCTGCCATTAGCCATTAGCCCTGAAGAGGCCCAAAGAGCCCTGGTGGCCGAGTGGTTATCACATCCGCCAGCAAGCGGCAGGTCTCGGGTTCGAAATTGGGCCATATGAGATATCATCCCTGGCTCTTCACGTCCATCGCACAGGAGAGTAAACCGCGCTGCCTTGTGCCTTTGCAAGGGCAAGTAAAAGACCCCATCCAAGTGAGGAACATGAGTAGCTTGAGATGGCCTCTTCCACACTTACGACACGAGGGCCAATAATGCTACGGCTTCGACTCTAAAGGAAACATACAAATACAATCCAACACTATGCCATCAGCACTCAGAGAGTTAACTGAAATCACAGTGCGACCTTGCTGAGGTCATCATCCCACGAACAGATCGTTGATATCTGGAGGAGAATATTGATAGAAACCGAGGAGGCCATAAGTACCATCAGGGAGAGGCAATATGATCCCAGAATTCAACCAGCACCGTCGAGGGATGATCACCGAGACAATAGCTGACATCTTAATACACCAACAGCCACAGTATTGAAGGCGACCGCGTCAACAAGCCAACCACTTTTTTCAATCTTATACATGTAATATGATTTTCTGAGATGCAAAGCTTGGTATGCTGCTTTCATCTTTAATCCTGAGGGGGTGATAATGATATCTTTACATGCCATTAATACATGAAAATCTCAATAATAACATTACTTGAAGCCATTGGGTCTTTTGATCGCACCCCTTCAGTAATCAGTTTCTTGAACAAATGCTGGAGAACCACAAGCAGTATGGGTACAACATCACACTGTCACTGGAAAAACCTCATCTTTTTCTTACATGCAACAAGATGAAGCTCATTCTGGGAACATAAGAGCTGACAGCCAACCTTACCATGTGATATCGCAAGCGATCTGATTGCCAGCAAGCAAAATTGGCTGTCGACGCCAAGTGTGCGCTGGACAGCAATGCGTAAAATCCTCTCGCAAGGGATGTTCGGCCAAAGGCAAAAAATACCAAGCCAATGTCACCTAATCTGTGGTGGCTGGCGAGTAGAACACTTGCAATATTACACAGTGTGCTGCTGGCTTTACGGATCCTAGTCCAAAGCCTTTGAAAGGCCTCGTCCATGACAGGCTTCTCTCCACCTGCGTGGGCAGCCCTCATAAACATGTATCACACTTCACATGAGCTGGTGGGAACCAAATTCCAGTCTAAAACATGACGCAAGCAAACACAAATAATTTGTATACAAATGAACGAGGCGATACATTGAGATGTTGATGTTGACAGAATCAATAGGATAGCTGGCACGCTACCATGGATTGTCTACCCGTCACATTCAGGGAATGGTAGAAAGAACCAAATGAGAAACTGAGTTGGTGTTCTCACGATCAGTGTTACGAGCAGTATTGCAATATGGAGCCCAAAATCGGGGTTATGTGCTTCTGGCATGATGGATAGAAGATTGGCAATAATATTGCCCATTTTGATCCCCATATTGTTCAATGATATTGCACGTGTATGGGCCACTTTACAATGACTGTTCCATTTCACCAGCATTACTTGGCTGGATTCTTGCTGATCTGTCTGCCAGGACCTGTTTGTACATGAAGAACAACTGACAGCACACTTCACATCCTTCAGACAGAGGGGTCTCCCCGGTCAGAGGTTTTCACTGAAGATTATGACAAGACTCACCAGCCGCAGTGATATACTCTAGGTATACATGTATGTCCTAACCTAAATGGTAAATGTTACACGACAGTGGATGCCTCGCCTGATTGGTTTTTTAGTTATTTTCTGACAAAACCTCGTCACGGTCTGTCTCAAAATTAGTAGAAAATCATGATCAAGTACATGTATGTTCTTGTCATGATGCCTGGGCAGTGATTGGTCCTTCCTCAGTGACATCAGGTCCTGGGTTCAACTCTCACAACAATCATGAGTGCCTCGTGCCCCTTAACCATCTTCCTACCAGAGACCGTTTTGTCGGTTCAACGTCGTGATGCTACCACGTGGCGTCACGTACATAATGCACTAGTATCAGTGATGACATCATAATGACGCAATATATCTGGTAAGTCGCAAAACCAGCAGCACACCAGGGGTATCTCAAGGATCAACTTGCCACCGATCAGATGAGCTGCCCCATTCAGCGCTCAATCGAGCATTTCCGACTGGTACCCATTTAAATACACCTAGGTGGAGAGAGGCCAGTGAGGCAGAGACTTGCCCAAAGTGTCTCACGCCCAGTGGGGTTTAAACCCGGGATCCGCTGACGACTATTCAGACCCGAACAACTACACCACCGTGTCTCCATCACCCCCAATCCTGTAGGGATGTTAATACTCCTTCAGTCATCTCTCCATAATAGACAAGATCAATGGGACCCCGACCTCACAGACCAGGCCAATCAGGCCCAGCATATAATACGATAATATCATAGAAGCTCCCAGAGCATAATTCTCACCGACCCCCGACAGGCAACGCCAGGGATAATACCATCACCCTCCTAACCACAACTCGGTCGCTGACGTGCAATCGTCTTCTCAACCAGCGCTATCTTGTCACCATGGATACAAATTTGTCAGTTTTTGCCAGGATTCAGTAACTGTGGCAACCAGTAAATTACCAGAACTACCACGGATTCCTTAGGGAAACATGGTCATTTTTGTTCTGTCTTAAGAAGTTCGTACGTGACATAAAACCGTCGATGTCATAAACTATTCAAGCTATGGTAAGACCATTTTTCCTCAGGTATCCAGGCCTTTCAATTAGAGACTTTCCTAGTGTTAGATGCCACGTGTTAGCGGTCTGAGAAGAATTAGAATGACATAAAACTTGGTAACTTGAGAATGATGTTGCCTCCTCCAGAAGCAAAGCACAATGTCCTCAGTGGCACACCAGCCATTGCACAGATGCGACCAAAAATGTAGGGGGAAACTGACACTCCCGGAGTGACCCTTCACCAACTTCAATGCCAGTGGAACGCGGCAGCTAGATCAGGTTGACTTGAGAATGAGAGGCGTTGATGCTGCCACTTCCAGAAAGAAGGCACACTGTCCTTAGCGACACAGGCAGCCAATACGCACAGAGGCTAGCATCAGCATACGGTTAGCATAGCGCTAGCAAAGCATTGTGGACTGAAACAGGATCAATACATGCTGTTTGTGGGGGCAGATCATCGAGGACTACCGTGACTATTGTATGCATGTCCCAAGGTGCGTCTGATTGCTATGGTTATCTTGGAGAGGATAACAAATAATCTACTAAATCGAGGGTTATTTAACCCTGTCATGCCTGTAGCACCTCAAGTCATGTACTATTTTTCCATTTGTTCCCTGAAGGGTTTTCACGAAAACCTGCACTATGATTTTTCAGAGCCCAAAACAATGTAGATGAAGTTCAAAACTGACTATAACAACTTCTGTTCATATGAAAGGTGAGTGATCTTTCATTGACCTTGACCTCCAGAATCAAGGCCAAAGTAGCGGCACTATCACAGCGCTTTCGGGCAGGGCCTCGGGCCTACAGGTGCTATTGAGTTAGACATTGTTGAAGAGATCATATAGGCCAAAGCGAATGAACTGTAGTTGTGATTCACCAGCCAGCTCTTATCATAAAGATGCGTGTTTGAATAGGTGGCCATTTTTTTCCTGCTGATTTCATGAAATATTATAATGAAAATGACTGTTTCTCATGCCATCCCGTAATTTTATTACCAAGATTTCAAATTCCTGCACCTGCTTTCACACTCACTGGTAAAATCATCATCACGAGAAGAAGATGTTCTGTGCCAACAATTTTGAGGATAAGCTTCATGGTTCATTCATTATATTTCTGTCAAGACTCAAAGCAAGGTAAAGACTGAACTGTTTTCAAGTGAAGAAAACAGGTTTGGCTTGATTCAGTCACCTCCACAGGGTGACCCCCCCAAATTGGGGGGCTTAACAAATTTTTCTGAGGCAGGGTTTCCGCCAGAAAAAAATGAGGGTACGGACAAAATAAAAATTTTTGAAAAAAAACCTTGAAAAAATTTTTTTTTTGAAAAAAAATTTTCCGAAAAAAATCTTTTTTTGATTTTTCTGTGATCATTTTTAGGCATATTTTGAAGCATAAAATCCCCGCGCCGGTCATGCCGGTTGTTTGGTTTCGTCCGGCATGTCATGGAAAAATGGTTACCCAACGTTTTTGAGGGTACGAATCCGTACCCTGGAAAAATTTAAGGGTACGGAATTTTACCCTCTGGTGGAAACCCTGTGAGGGAGGCCCACAGACCCCATCCCGCAAGCTGGTGCACCTCCTTTCAATTTCTGGTGAAAACCCTTACGTGTACCAAGGACAAGGTCGGAGTTTGTCTCAAAACACTCCTCCATGAACCAAGCAATATTTGGAATCGAGGAGAACATGAACCCAGACATTCAAGACTTTCGTGGAATCCATGATAGGTGTTCTTACTGACCCCTTCTCACCACCAGAAAAGTGACAAGACTACACGTATTTACCCCCACAAATCGAACATTGGCAAATTTCACGCCGATCGGATGCAAACTGAAGGAAACGTCTTCTTCATCAAGTTAACAGTATTGGCATAACAATAATGTTCAAGACTCGAGCAATCCACATCTAATGGCAATGGATCGATGCTCCTTACCCTGGTCTACATGTACATTTGTAGCCTTTATGATAGAGCAGAAGTGTTGGGACGGCTGATTGCAATGATTCCTACTCCAGCTGAAGGTGGCCTGATGGTTTAGAGAAGCTGATGGCTCTCATATTGTGCCGGGATAGGAAACGGGCTAAGTGGCTGGAAGTCTCTACCGAGATAGCCTAGCAGATAGGCGAGGAGCCCTGATAGCCGGGTGGTTATCACGTCCGCTTAGCGGCAGGTCCCGAGTTCGAATCCATCCGTGATGTGGGATTGTCTTCCCTGGATCTTCAGTCCGTCGCATGGGGCAGTAAGCCGTGGTGCCTTGTACCTTGTGCCTTTGCATGGGCAAGTAAAAGACCCCATCCAAGTGAGGAACATGAGTAGCTTGAGATGGCCTCTTCCATACTTTACCAGGGCCAATACAGTATGGCTTCAGCCCTGAT
>NMRB01000877.1:133722-174786 GCA_002633025.1 Notospermus geniculatus
CCCCCCCCCCCCCCCCCAGTCAATAGGAATATAATGCAATGTAGCTTTGTCCACTTTTACCAACCGACAGCTGACCATCTCCTCATTTTCAATGCACTTTTGAAATAATTTCAGTCTGGAGACAGTCTTACTTTCAGTTCCACAGAAAATTTAGGAAATTGAAATTCAATCTCAAATGTGATAAGACTTAGAAGATGTTGAAACCCAACAGAAGTATAAAACTGAATCCATTTTTTCGCAGAGCATCGCTAGCTATGAGGAGAGAACATCATCGATCGGGTGAAATTCAACTCCATACTGCAGCCTTGTTTTTCAACGATGCTGTTCTTGGAGGCGGGAACAAAAGCTACGCCATGGTGTCTGGTTATCATGAGAGCCGTGGGGAACAAATTTGCCAATATTTTGTTGGGATAATGCTACATGAAAGAAGAGTGTACATGTTCGCAGACGTATAGAGTAACACTAACAGTTGGGGAGAGCGTGACACAAACATTTTGTTGATCACAAAAAACTCTGTTGTCTTTGCCTGTATACAAGTACTACTGTACATGTCTCATGTACGTAGTTCTCTACGCCCATGCCATGGCATTGTGACCATGCAGAACTCTAACAGACAGGACGCAACGCCAACAGGGTTTTGCCCGATTTTGAAAGAAGGAGGGTACACCAGCTCGCGGGTGCCACACAGGCGCCCTCCAGGGGAGGTCTGGGGGCCTCCCTCAGAAAAATTTGTTTTTTCAACCCCCCAAAATGGGTTTTTCCTGGCATTGGGAAGAAGAAATTTCATTGCTCAGCAGACAGAAGGGGGCTTCAAGCCATGGGGGATCTGTAACCCTGTACCACCCTCTGGCAGAAACCCTGCCAAGGCTACTGCCGTATAGTCACCTCATCTGTGGTTGTGACAACAGTCACGTTCTGCCTTTTCGGCACTCGTTTTCTGATATGTCTCAGTTTAGCTTGATGATCAAACTTCAGCCACCTGCGTCTGTGTCTGGCGCGCGATCAACATGAACAAGTTTTCAGGATGCCACATTTCACCTCGAACCTTGACGGACAATTTTGTTGGCGTAAAATCATGGGGCTATGAATGGTCTCGCAATGGTCGGCCCCATCAAAACGCTGGCCGGTCCCCGTGGTATGAATCAATACAGCGATGTTGGTGTCTAAATTTCACCGCACATCGGTCGCAGACACTCAGTGTCTGAAGTATGAATAAAGCCTTTGTGTATGTTTTCCATGGTGAAGTCGCAAGAAAGTCATCATCACTATCAGGCTTCTGAGTCGTGGAGAGCTGAACACCCACGTCACGATCCATTTTCACAATTTTCAACTTTGACTGCTAACCTAGAGAGAAACCAATAATGGAATGGAAAACCAACCAGAATGCCATACGAAACACATTAACTATACATGAAACCCGTCCAGTTGAAGAAACCATGGGACGAGGTTTTATCAGCAAGTGTGGAGTGTCCTGTACACAAAACTCAGAAGACTGACAACGGGGAAAAATACTTGCATAGCTGACAAACATACTTGTGCGAAAGTGTCCTGCTCACAATCCATCCAATATGCAGAATACTGGGTTCTACAGACCACCGAGACTTACAAAAACATCAGAGCTTAATTGGTTGGGAGTGATGAATTGGAAATTTGGTGTGGAGCAGATGCAAATTTTCTCCATTGGGATATGTTTTCCTGAGTGCCTTCTGTGACAAATCGTAAAGAGCACAGCCAATGTCATTTCGGTAAAACTCCCCGAAGCTTACAATTCATGTGGTATTTCCTGGTAACATTCATGGATTCAGGGACAGCCAGCACGTGAGTCTCTTCCAATCAGATCTACTGTCACATGAGGACTAGGCCAATAGGAGACTTTACTGCCGTTAGAGGCCACCACCAGGCAGCAGTCCGAGGACATTATGAAATCTGCGGTCACAGAAAAAATTTCATGACGTTCTCGGACCACTAACACTACACTAGTGCCCTCTAACAGCACTAAAGTCCCCCACCCACTGGTTGGTGTTGAATGCTGGCATGACACTGACTCCACAACCACGTCAAACATGTCAAATGACATTAATAAGTCAATTGCGCTGTGAATGTTGTCACAGCCAGTTTTACATGAGTACGGTTCTGACCGGGTTCTCCTTGAACCAGTAGATTGAAGCCAGCTCACCTGTAAGTGGCTTTGTCGCGTCTACACGGAGACGGATCAAACGGAACCAGTCTCAAGTCACTTATAGACCACTTTAAAGCATGCTCCCGTCACCTGGTGGCGCTAGTAACTCTTGGTTCTTTGTTGATAAGTACCATGCACAGGACTTGATCGAGACCAGTTCAGTCCGTTCGTTCTACACGAGGAAATTTGTGTCTCCAAGTGGGTCTATCCTTCCCGAACCGGTCTGAGACTACAGCGCCTCGAGCCAGTTCAGTTTGATCCAGTTTGGATTTTGTTCTACACAATAAAAATCATCGCGATTCATCTCAGACAGGTTCAAAGCCGGCTTCCACCGCTCTCGTACGTAAAAAATAGCTCTGCTAACATCTTTGGACTAATATTGAGGAACTCACCTATTCTGTTGTTGAAACTTCCAGAGTTTGGTGTAGACATCAAATGTGCGTCCAAAATATGATTGCCATTGTTTGTGTCCATACTGTGGCAGATCTCTGCAAGAATAGAGGAAGAAGGGGTTAATGGCTCAGTGGAGTCAACAACTTTGGGTGGAGGCCAGTATAAATAGGGAACAAACACAAAGAACCAAACACAAAAGAAGGGATTAAGGATTAGGCTGACAGATTGAAAGGTTTAGAAAAAGCTCAAAGCTCACATGTGCAAATTATGGCTTACGAAGTGAATTAACCAAGTGGATCTGAAGTTATGGAGCAGAATGCGAAATCCAAGATGGATTAGAAGTCAGAGCACAACCAAAGTTGACAGGGTGCACCTCTGCTGGTATCACTCTAGATACTTTAACAGTCAAAGCATAAGTCTAACCAGACAAGTCAGAGCCCTTCCACACCAGGAGCATCTTATTCAGGCGGGATTCTGACATGCGTTACAAAGGGTTAAACCATTTGCGAGACGACTGTTTAGTTAGTACCGGTACAACACAAAACACTACACTTTTTTCAAACATTGCAATTTGTCAGACACTGAAGAGCATGTAATATGTTCTACACCGAGAATCTTCTTAAAATTCCCTAATACACCCTACACTATGGTTGTCATAGCAACCAAATCATGATTTCTGTCTGGAGTGGCAGAAAATTTGAATATATCAGATAAGAAGGGGCAGTTACTAAATGGTGCTAATTTTGGGGTTCATAATCGTATCATATCCATTGTCCAGTGTTCTCCCTGAAAATTTCTTGAAGGGAACAGCCGACGTTAGGAGGGAGCATGGAATCAGAGAGAGAGGGTAATGGGAACCCGCAAAACAAAAGGCGGCGCCTGACCATCTACCAGGTTAAAACACAACAGCACAAGCGTTGTGATCGTTCAATGTCATCAGACGTCGTGCGTCATTCTGACATTACAAAATTGCGTCACTGACAATCCATGACATCGATCATTGGCCTGTTGTTTATGCCAAAATGGTCAACTTTATCGATTTATCATGTTCCCGCTGGGATTTTTGCTCGAAACCACGAAGACAATTTCAGCCTTTCCGTACTTTAATGATAGAAGCGTAAAATTAGAAATTCAATGGAATATTTTTGGTCTAGAAGTACATGGGGATGTAGGGTGCTATTTAGAATTAACTGGAAAACACCATTTGCCTCATCAACACAGATGTCTTGGTTGATAGTCAGCGCCGTGTCAAGGATTTATAGCTGTGCTGTTACCTCATTTGAAAATCATTGCAAAATCATACTTGGGACAAGACTCTAGTGTAGTGTACGTGTTATGCTCTCGTTTCATAAGCAATCTTGCCTGCTGCATGTTGCCATGTAAGGCGAGTATGATTAGATATGTGACTGCCCCACAGGAGTTAATGAGAGAACATGAAACGCGTCAACAACTATCATTTTAGAAACCCCGTTTATGATAATCACACGAATTGGATCAATTCCGACACCCACGCAGACAACATAAATAACAGTGATCTAGTGCAGGGGTTCTTTTTGGCTTATTTCATTATTTATCATTTGTGTCAGGTGGCGTTACTGTTACATTTAGATTATGAGATCTCACAACTGCAGCTATTGCTTCATATGAACTGTGGTACTCAATCACTTTGTTTTTTAGCCATGGACAATTCATGTCTCGGTGAAATACACCAGAAATCCATCCCATAATAAGTGGTGCTTCCACTATAAACGCGGGGGTTGATCCAGCGTTTTTGCACTTACATTCTGTACCAAAAACCCCGGGTTCAAAAACACCGGAGATTCCTTGTCATGGCGGGTGTTTGAGGGCAAAATAAGGGCTAAGGCCACATAAAAAAAATCTTTAGTTTAGCATCAGTCAAACTTGTAAAAAGTGAGGAGGGAGGGTTTTTTTTCTTCTTTTTTTTAAATACTGAAATGGACTGTGATCATCGAAAGAGAGCTTGGAAGCATTGCACCATTTACCATACAATAGACAAATCCTTAATATTAACTCGAAAAAGGTTTTTATTCAAAAAAATAAAATCTGAGTCACCCTGGAAAAGGCATGTGTAGACAAGAAACCACACTTTTTGACAGAGAACATTATAATGTGAGAAAAGAATTGAAGAAAAAAAAAATTTTTTGAATTTTTTTTTGAAAAAAAAATTTCCCAAAAAAAAATAATTTTTTTGAGGCGGCGAGAAAATTCGAGGTGGGCGCTGATGCTAAACTAAAGATTTTTTTTATGTGGCCTAATTTAAACACAGCGATACATTTTTAAGTAAAGTATGGGAAATGTTCTTCACTTGGATGTTTTTTTTTAATTGTCTTTGCAAAGGAACAAGTACTGTACAAGGCACCACAGCTCACTGCCTCATGTGACAGTCATGAAGAGCCAGGGATGATTAATTCAATATGGCCCAAGCTGGATTCAAACCCAGGACCTGCCATTTGCTCAGCTCGTGATAACCACTAGGATATCAGGGCACTTCAAACCCCAACTTGTTGCCACCACGCCCACTGGTTGTAATGCCAGTAGAAACAATTGTTGTATCCTGGTATCCATTATTTTATATTTTATACAGTCATGTATTTTATACATGATCCCTTTATTTCATTATTATGAATAATTAATCCCCATTAAACCTGTATACAGAACACAGACACAACAGAGCTAGGTTGCACAATACCAATACCATGCTTGCACTTATAATGTGTTTTTTCATTATGGTTGCTAACTTGTTTATCAGGTTTTATAAACGACTGTGGTACAGTACATGTATAACATATCAATGACTGAACTGATAGAAACTGAAGACAGAGAGTGCTGTTCATCAGTACACTTTGGGAAGTCAAGATTATTTGACTGTGCTCTGGTTGGCTGAGGACAACATCGTGTCATGGCTTCTGCAGCGGACACAATACACTTTCAAAGATGCTGACGTATGAATTTGGAACATTGTCATCAAATGTTCTGAACCCATTTCGCAAAATTATGACAAAACACACTGATTTTCATTATTTTATTCTCCACGCATTGCCCAGGGGTTTGTTACAAACAATAATTAGAACCCTGTTGCCAGTGGCATGATGTGGTTTCTAATAATAACGCAGTAGGCTAATTCAGCCTTTTGTTTATTATACATTGGTTTGGTACCATAAACTGTATAGTGAATGAGGTTAATCAATACGTGTAGTTAGCACACAATGGTCAAAGAATATATGTGACAGAGCAGAGATTATGAGGAGCGATATAGAAGGCTTATTCAGGAGAGGAGATACTGGTAGTCAGCGAGCCACAGACAAGAAATAATTGAACGTAAGATGTGAAATGCCAAAAGAATCTCTCCAACATGAGATGAATCATGTCAGACACAAACACGGGACACTTTTAGTATGACACGGGTTAATTTTTTACCAGTGAAATCAAGAACGCACGAGCCTACACTGTAATACCCCAATCTCTTTTCTTTACAAGTCTTCAATCATATCTGATTTCAGAAGATATATGTGACAACAGCTTTTCACTCGCCTCAAAACACAAGGGCTGGATATAAATTGAAGCTGTTATTCATCCATTCTATTGCCCACTCAACTGCCTCCCTGGCCCAGGCCCCAACATATCAATCAGACTGCATCATAGCCTACAGGCCACTTCATTTTTTCAGAAATAAACTGAATCAATCAGGTTGCCCAGTGGACAACCAGCTTCTTGTGGCTGCATGGTATTGTCATATCGATACCCATATTGTCTACTTTTATCAATTCCATGGAGACAATTCAACACAGACAAGGGCATCACAGGCATTTGTCGCAGCGCTGTCTTACACTGTATGCTTATCCGACATTGCTGTCAGATAGTGCTGTAACAAACAACTGTCATGCCGGTGGAGTCCACACCATCTGCAACCCGAGTGGAATTGCGAAAGAGACCTCGGCCCCCCTAGCCTATACTTATAGGCCAAGGGGGTGATGCGTTATCACCGGTGAACCTATCACCGATGCCCCGATTGTCGCCATCTCGCACTAGCCAGTTCCGAATTTTGAGGTGAGGTTCGTTGCTGTGTTATGTGGCAATGAACTTCACCTCAAAATTCGGTATTGTCTAGCGCGAGATAGTGGCAATCGGGGCATGGCAATTTAGGTTTATGGGTAGATGTTTACGGGTGATAATGCATCACCCAATGATGGGCTACTGTGATGAAAACACGCCAAGGTAGGCCTATAGTCATCATGTCTGAAACTTCTCAACCCGACATGAACATAGCCTGCTACATCATGGTTGTCCAAGTCATGAAGTTGTCAAGCAAAACAACTAGGCCTGCTAGGCCTACCCGGTACAAAAGTAGGCCTAAGTTTAAGTCAATATTCTACAATGGCAACCGTTAGGCCTAAAGTTCGGCTACGGTCATACGACGGACAAATAATGATAATGATGAAAAACAGTGCTGCCACACGACACAGACAGTCCAGTGAGCATGGTGAGTGGTGCACCTGTGTGAGAAATGTGTGTGTGAGCATGGTGAGTGACAGACAAACAAACATCAACATGACATTGACAACGAAAAGCAGGCTTGGGCCTACAAACTCAAGCACACTATGAAACTGTCTCAGTACCTGAGTCCATTAAACAACTGCTTGGACTTCTCAAGGAGGTGACAGAATTCATTGACCACTTTTCTTTCGTGGTCATCCATCGGTACATCCACTGACATGTTGACTTTACTGCTTGTGATGCTTGAGGATCGGTCGAGAGAAAATTGACGTCCCCCTATAACCATGCTCTAAACCGATTCAAACACTACACAATGTCAAAAATGAAGGATCAAAATGAGCCCTAGTTTATCTAGTATTCTATCAACGAATTCCCGGCGTTTTTAGCCATAATTAGCAGAGAAATCGGCACTTTTATCCCCGACACATCTCCTGAAAAGCTACATGCTTGGCAAAATTTCTGACACAACGGGAAATCCTGCAGAACATAATTTCGACTCGGAGCATATTGACGTCAATGGAGAAATTGTCTGGCTGCAGGAAATTACCACTTGGCGGGTATTTTGATTTCTAGTCGGGCAAATGATATAATTCATGTTAGAATATACTCTCTGTACCACATCTAATGCCCAGAATATACAGTTTTGCGTTATTTTCTCAACGCGAAATTGTGATTGGCTAAGTTATTCGTCTATGCAATAGGTGGCAGCACCTCCCAGGACGAATTCTGTCTTCAATTTGTGTCTTCACACATGTCACATCCAGGGGACAACAGTGTCAGCCCATCAGACCCAGGCCATTAAAGGGGACCAGACAGGAATGCACTTGATGATCGTTGCCTTTGATTAATTTGGATAGTTGCTTTTGGTTACTGGTTTTACTTAATCATTTCAGAGAGTGTCTTCTTTTGTCACAACCGGCTATCACGTTATGTTATCTCCTCCGCCACATATTGTCCCAGACAGCACCAGGGATCGACCCCGGATCTCCCGCATGCGAGGCAGATGTTCTTTCATTGAGCCAAGTCAGGACATACGGCTTGATGGCCTTACACCTCCAGAATATACCACATTATCAATGTACTTTTCTTTCAAATGTGCTCGGTAGCCATTCATCCATTGATACCTCCAACATAATATTCCTTCTACCGACCAAGGTTTCTCTCCTTCATTAAAATATCTAAACAAAAAAAAAAAACAGCGAGAATCGAGGAAGAAACTGACTTTATTTGATCAAGTTGTAAAATGATTTATCACAGCATGCACTAATTATCAAAAGCTAGACATAAATATTAAAACGATGGGACATCCTGTCTCACAACATGATAGTTCGCTGAAAACATCCTCAAAGGAGGACCTCGGACCTTATTCATGAAGCTCTCGTCACTCCTCAAGCGGGAAACGTTTGTTCACTATCAGCCTGACAAAGAATTGGTGCACTCTGGCGGCTTTGTAAATACGGCCCCTGTTCTCTTGTAGGCCCCGGACTCTAATGCTGAGGGGATTCCTCCATCATCAACATCACAACCAGATCATCGATTCACAAGAAATGTCAAGGACTTAACAAAGAAAATCAACACAACCGCATCTCTAAAACTTAACAGAGATTGGTTGTCAATCACCATCACACTGATTGATTGACAGCTGAGAGAGGCACTTTGTTAATGAATACTCAGTGTTGTATTTGTATGTTTCCATCAGGGCCGAATCCATAGTGTTATTGGCCCTGGTAAGTATGGAAGAGGCCATCTCAAGCTGCTCATGTTCCTCACTTGGATGGGGTCTTTTACTTCCCTTGTAAAGACACAAGGTACAAGGCACCACGGCTTACTGTCCCATGAATACCCAGTTCAGACATCACATTCATGTGACTAATGTAAGATACAAACTGAGTGTTTTTCAGATTTTGGCATTTTAGAATGAGTGTCAGGTGGACATGGATACATCCCCCCCGACCCACCACCCACCTGTTTTGGCTGACACTGTAGACCACCTTCTCATACATGTGTATCAATTTCAGATTACATATCATGCATTCAGTTCTCCTAGGGTTTTTGTTATTGCACCAGGTGAGATCTGCCAGTGTAGTAGACTACATGATATACCTGACTTAACCCTTTGGGGACTGATGACACATATATGTGGCTTTGTACCCAGTACATGTATAATATGGTGGGTTAAACAAAGATCAGTGGGAGATCGCTGATTGGACGGACCTATCTAAATATTAAATGGAGATAAACACGGTTACGGCCAACCCAAGGAGAGGAGGTGTCCTTGTGATTGGGAGGGAATTCCAACAGTGAATGGATGGACTAATTGGAAGGCTTCTTCTTAAATGATATATAACTGCATTAAGAAAACAATAGCTCCAGATGTAAAATGTTGTTGTCAGTGACTGAATGGCACATGAGCCAGTACAAGAAGCTTTACGAGGTGGCAAGCACCAGATCTTGTCACCTCGTAAAGCCTCCTCCTGCCCAGCCCTGCTGGCCATCCTCCTTCAACAGATCACCAATGAGCATGCATAGACCTTTCCAACAAAGATAGTGGTCTAGTAGTTCTCCCACGATGTCGTGGCAATTCACTCTCCAAGCAAGATATAACACTACATAATGTATCCTCTCAGACAATTGTTTTACCTAAAGTTTTGTGCTCACGGCCTCCTTGGCCATTTTAGCTGGCGAGCGGCCATTGAATGATATTAAGCTTCTGACTTCATAGGGTGAGAACTGTTAGACGGCATCTTTGTTGGAAAGGTCTATTGATGTACAGTGGTGGGCAAAATTATTCGGACACTAGGTATATCTTAAGATGTTGCCGTACAAAATCTGGTTTCCGTTTTTCACTTGTAATAATTGGAAAAGGTGCACTGCTCGGAGGAAAATAAAATTGTTTCATTGGTACATTGATTGTTGCCATTTCGATACAAACAACTGAAATATCTATTACCAGTACGTGCCAAGCGTTTGAATAATTTGGGCCATCACTGTATATGCTGTGGTTCCAACTGATATCTCTCAATCTGTACCAGTTTTCCATGCACCAGAAACAATCTCTATTGAACTGAGCACACACTGCTTGATTTCTGTGTCTGCTGGATGGGAACGGGTTCCGTCTCTAAATGTTGAGCTCGACGATTGTTCGCAGCCAAATACACCTCCCGGTTGAAGTTCCCTGCAGCCAAGGGGATGCTGAAATATTAACAGGTTATAATTAGACATAACAAATAAACAGAGGCAGCCGAATATTGAAAATAGTTCACTAATCAATACGTGGATCAATAATCAATTATGAAACTTATATCAGACTCTGTAATCAATGATCCTTACATCAGATAACAAAAGAACATGAAACAAACCTCCTCCAACGTTCAGGGCCGTAGGGTCTCCGGGGGGTGAACTTTTAAAGGAAATCTTTCCCACCCCCAAGCTTCAATTTAATGGGAATAAAGTGGTGTTGCTCAATTTGTAGGATTTGTAACTCTTTGTGACCCAATAAATGAGGGACCCACGTCATGTTTATCCCGACAGGTTGGCGCTGTGAGCGGTGTGCAGCCATTTCAAGTGTTGATGTAATGCCAGGCTACCACAGCAAAAGGGTTGTTTTCATGCCAGAAATTAATGGAAATAAAATCAGAAATGAAATGGTCCATGGACCATGTGCTCACTGGGTTGGACATAATAGTCTAATGACAGAGGGAGGTACATATCAGTTATGAGAAATCTGGGTCAAGTCATTCCCAGAAAAGACTTTGATGATTTTTGGGTTATGCCACCTGGCGGCCATATTAGATGTCCGATCGGGCTACAACTTCACATGTACATAAAGGTCATCTGCAGGGGACCACATAGCACATTGGAGCACTTTGGGTCAAGTCGTTCCTGAGTTACAGCACTTTGATGATTTTCGAGTTACGCCACCTGGCGGCCATATTGGATGTCCGATCGGGCCGAAACTTCACATGGACATAAAGGTCATCTGCAGGGGGCCACATAGCACATTGGAGCGCTTTGGGTTAAGGCATTCCCGAGTTACAGCACTTTGATGATTTCCGGCTTACGCCACCTGGCGGCCATATTGGATGTCCGATCGGGCCGAAACTTCACATGGACATAAAGGTCATCTGCAGGGGGCCACATAGCACATTGGAGCGCTTTGGGTTAAGGCATTCCTGAGTTACAGCACTTTGATGATTTTCGGGTTACGCCACCTGGCGGCCATATTGGATGTCCGATCGGGCCGAAACTTCACATGGACATAAAGGTCATCTGCAGGGGGCCACATAGCACATTGGAGCGCTTTGGGTTAAGGCGTTCCTGAGTTACAGCACTTTGATGATTTTTGGGTTACGCCACCTGGTGGCCATGTTTGAAGTCAAATCAGGCCGAAATTTGACATGCATGTAAAGGTCATCTAGATGGAGGTAAATATCAAATTTGAGCACTCTGCGTCAAGCCGTTCCTGAGTAATAGCACTTACTTGATTTTCAGGTTACGCCACCTGGCGGCCATATTGGATGTCGAATCGGGCCGAAACTTGGTATTTTTTAAGGTACCCCTCCAATGCATGTTTATGCAAGATATGAAGTTGCTCGGTGAAATAATGACAAACTGTGGCAGGTTCGTCACTTTTGTCGAACTTTGACCTCTGTGACCTTGAAAAGTAGGTCAAATCAAAAACCCGTTATATATGTTATGTATCCTTATTAGCTACACCTATGATAAAAATTTGAAGATGATCTAGTCATTAGTTCAGGAGTTATTGTACTTTTTGTGTTTTTGGTTTCCGCCACCTGGTGGCCAAACTGAGAGTCGAATCGGACCGAAACTTGGTGTCGTGGGTCATCTGACCTAGGGGTATATATGTACCAAGTTTCAGATCAATAGCTCCAGCGGTTACAAAACGTGCCCTGCTAACGGACAACGACGGACGACGACGACGACGACGGACGACGACGGACGACGGACGCTGCACCATCGTAATAGCTCACCCCAGTGAGCTAAAAAGAAAGTTCGGTTGCATTGCTCGCAACGCCACACCATTGATCCAAACTTTACCCCGTACTTACTTGTCACGTCCTGGTCTCACATCAACTTCATAGAGGCCATAAACGGGACGATGATCGGACAATTTGATGTTTTCGACAGAATCGTAGTTAAGACACACGATACCATGCTTCTTTCTTGAGCGGAAAAGAATACGATCCTGAAGAAAATGATGGTAAACAATGAAGTAAGTGATTACAACAGGGGGCAAACCCCTCCTAGCACAGGGGACAAGTCCCTCCTACCACAGGGGGCAAATCCCTCCGGCCACCTTAGGTTTTGGTCACATTTGAACCCTTCCTGACTTGTGCTGGTGATGGAACAGAAACTTCCTGTTCAGACCAAAAACCCAAACTTTAACTTTAAGAACTTGAAGAAGATAACTCACCGTATAGGAAGGTATCCTAAGTTTTGCTGACGTGTCGTACTCATCTGTACCGATGTCGTATTTATAGGTCGGTGGAAAATCAATTCGTCCCTCGAGGAATTTGGAGAATGCTTTTCCTGAGAAAAAAAAAAGGGCGAAAAGAAATCAGTGCGAGTCATTTGGTGTCAATCCTAAAGTTATGTGCATACAAGAGCTTTTATTGACTGCGTGATCTTAGCCACAATCATCTTCAAGAGGGAACAATCAACAAGAAATCTCTGTGTGCACCTGAGGCTGCAAGAAGTTAGTGCACCGAGGTGCAGCCGGAAATGCAAAGATCAAAAGTTTTTTTACATTTGCCACAGCCGTATACGCTGCAGCAACCATAAGACATAAGGCCGCGCAAGCACTTCTCACCTGCACACTATTGGAATTTACCTGCGGTCTCTTGCTATTGTACCAATTTAAATTGCCTCTTTTTTGTCACGTGATGCCGTTAAAATCCTGCCGAATTCACCATGGAGGTGCTCATTCTTTGTTTCTTGCACCCTCGTGTTCACACAGTGGCGCAACCTTTTAGAGGACTGTCTGACCTGACTTAGCGGGTCCCATACAGCATATCTGATCAGCAGTCAGCTATGTTTTGCCAGTTTTATGAAGCGACCACTCACCTTCATTCCGAGCCTTCAGTAACTCGTCCCCCAACAACAGATCTTCGTAATTCGGATGTCTCTTTTCCTTAATCGCATTCATGACTCGATCGACGATGTGCCGATCTCTCTCAATACGGAAGTTGAGGTCACCATTCCAAAAGACGGCATCGAAACGTGCTGTCACATCATTGGCTGAAACGTGAGTCAATGGAAAATAAAGACAAATACACCACAGGTTTTTCTCAAAAGATGGATTTCCCTTCAGCCAGTTATTTAATAAAGTGGGAACTGTACACAAATTCGGATACGTATATAATTTACAAGAGTGGCGGTCAAGGAAAACCTGTCGGATGTCACTGAATGATCAACAAGGGCTGTCAGATTCCTTGTGCATTGATCTGCGATTATTTACCTGTTACCAAAAATATTTTTGCTGTTATGAACTGTATTTCAGCAGTTATTGAAATGTACGGGTTCACCAATGTTATTAACGGGTTCACCAAAGTTACACTTTCCTCAAACATGACATCCGACGACTGCCTCATTTATGTATGAAATTTCTACGGACTAACCTTTTGTTCCATGCCAGACCTGCTCCTCTGACTTTGGTAATTTAAGACCTGTTACTGTCTTCTGGTAATCTTCCAGCCTCATCAAGTATTTGCCATCATCTGCTGTAGGAATGAATAAGTGAAACTCTGGTCAAGCTACAACTACAGGTTAGAAGGTTACAGGACAGTTACTAAAGGAGATTTGAAGATGAAAGCTGGGAAAACTATCTTGCCATGTGTGCCCGCTCCAGCAACAGCAGGCACTTGTCGCAAGAGATCATCATTGGTCATCAGTTTACTCGAACAAGTATCACCACTGCTGTCCACTACTTGTTGTCATAACCTGTAGAGACGTACACTTCAGCTATTGCGTTGGTGAGCTCGTTAACCCTTTCCTCAGTTGCAACAAGCACCTACTTTTGTTAGAGCGGGTCAGTGAGGCCGGTGAGTGGAAATGGAAGATGTGGTTTTTCCTCTGCAAAATTCTGAACTAAGCTTTGTTAGTCATTAATGTAGCAAACTACGAACACGCGAGCTTGGACACACGAGTTTTTCTGCTGTTTTTTCATCCAATAAATATATTGAGCTCTGACAGATCTATGTTATTATACATTATTCCTTGTGGCGATTTTGTGTAATTTGCAACCACTCCGAAGAAACCGTCCATGAAGTGGACTCAGATTGAGAGAAGTGAAGTCACGACATGAAGTGTGCATGATGACAAACTAGAGTTCAGTTGAGTCTGCATGCAGACTCTGGAGTCTCCGCCACGCGTCGCGTGTCACACACATGCACGGCCAATTTTGACTTTGAGCCGCCATTCCACATGAAAGAACGAATGTAAGATTTTATTGATGAAAGTGACGTAAACTGAACTGGAAACTGTTTATTTGATGTATTTTAATCCACTCTGCTTCGCACAATTTGACTAGTTTGGTTCCCGAACCCACCGCTAGGGCTATGAGGGTTCGGTATTGGCTTCTGGCCGCACCGAGATTTCTGGTGTCTGACGTCACGAGACACTCTCCAACCGCAAGGGAGACACTCTCCAACCCACGCCGTTATCAGGTGATCAGTACACAAAATGGTGGAATACATTATGCGACGTCAACGAGAGAATCTCCAACTGAATTTTCTTAGGGGTTTGATGGAGGTGAGTTTGAGTCTTGCTGCAGAAGCAACACAATTTGCCTTGAATGCCTTTTCGAGAGCATAACGCTTTTATTTCCCCGACCTTTTCTGCACATGATATGTACGCGGTGCCTCCCCGCCTAACACACATGCATGCACAGGTCACCGCCGAATTCCACCAACAATTCAGCAAGTTTGTCGTTTTTACCAGCCTCTGAATCAAATAAACTTCTCCGCTTCTCGATGGTTGCGTTCCCGGCCGAAAACATTAGGCTTTTCCCTTGAACACGTTGAATTCGCTTTGTGACATTTGCCAACCACGTGCCTATGTTTACATAGTGATTCTAAAAATAGTAACGCCATATAAGGAAATGCTCGGAAGCCAATACCGAACCCTCATAGCCCTAGCGGTGGGTTCGGGAACCAAACTAACAATCTAACTTCCGAAAGTGTCCGAGAATAGGGCACATTTTTCAGTGACGGCGGTCGGTCCTATTCTCGGACACCATCCCCATCCCGCCATGTCCTCGGACAGTTGCTTTTTGTGACCAAAATGTCAAAAGGAATTACAGTTTCGTTAGGGCCTACCAAAAAACAGAATGCCGATCGGGAAATGGGGGATATGCCGAGTTGGATGTACACGTTCGTCCATCATGTCCATGTCGTCATGTTCGTCAGCATGTCGTCCATGTCGTCAGGCTGGGATCATACGGCAGTCGTGGCGCAAAACATCGTCGTAAACATCAGCATGGATAAATTAAACAACATACACCCGACGTGGAAATGAAAGAATACTAGCAGTCACAAATCCTGACACCGGAATATTTTATTGAAAGACAGTTTCGTCCAAACTTCGTGTTATATGCTGATAAAATTACGACACTGCAAGGAGCCCGTGAAGCACTGCAGAATGCACACACGCATAGGCACGTAAGCCTCCTGGTCTGAGGTTGGTTTGGGCCGAGAAAGTTTCCTAGCTAACACAAGAGTCTCCGCTCGACCACTACGTGGCGTGGCGGAGACTAATTAAACGGTAGGGTTCAACACAGTGCCGGTTCTTCACACCAAGAGAAATTACCTCAAAGTGAATCAGGACACAACGTCACAAGGGAACCTTACTTACATTTAAAATGTGAGTTTACAAATAGGAAAGACGTCCCAAATATTGTGAAGCAGATAGCAACGCTTCCCTTGGTTCGAACAGCAGTCCGGGTTGACAGATGGTCATCCTCGGGGACTGCAAGTAGAAAGAACGCATAGTGAAAACACTGAGTACAATAATAAAACCACATGAGTGGGATTTCCGAGGTAACAGAACACATGAGTGGTGATCTTTTGACAAAAGATCACCACGAAGTGTTCTGCTACCTTGGAAATCCCGTAAGTTGGTTTTGTTTATCATCTACCAAAATAAACACACAAAATGAGTAAAATACCCAACTAATGACCCTCGTATCACCACATATCAGTAAACCATCATTATTTTGGGGATTAAGATATTTTTGACTTGCTAAGATCTTCGCACCAGGGACGTGTGGGCCTAATGGCCTGAAATACTCATCCTGTAGCGTAACATGATCAGGTTAGGGGCACAATAATAAGATCACATGGACCGGGCTTCATGTAAGAAGGACGTGATCACACGCCCTCGACATCACATCGAGGAGCTTCATCAATTGCACTCCTCAGCATCGGAGAAATCAGAGGAAGAAGAAAACGGCCATTGAGTGGAACTCACCAGAGCAGAACCATATGAGATCTCTCCTGATGAATATTGATATACTAAGGTTGCCGTGGTGGGCGGAGTGGTACAAGACGTGTGATGGACCGAGTGTCTCCTGTAGTCTAATCTCCCATTCTTGACGATCAGGACATGACTCCTGGGTACCAATCACACAGAGATCAGCCATGAAGTCCACCGTCTCCGGCAACAAAAAGTCGTTGAGTGATGTTGGCAGATCCTGAAAGAGGTGGAGAAAGGTATCATACGAAATCTGAGGTAGAGAAGACCCGTGGCTGATCCTGTCTACATGGAGATAACAGCATGCGACGGGCAAAGCCTGATTTTTGGGGAGCCTTGATGGCCGAGAGGTTATCATGTTCGCTTAGCAAGTGGTAGGTCCTGGGTTCGAATCTGGCCTGGGCCATGTAGGATTAATCATCCCTGGCTCTTCAAGGGCAAGTAAAAGACCCCATCCAAGTGAGGAACATGAGTAGCTTGAGATGGCCTCTTCCATACTTACATGGGCCAATAATACAGTATGGCTTCGACCCTGACGGAAAAATCTAATACAATATACTGATACAATACACAGAGCCCTATTGTCATTCACATTTCATCAACTCAGAATCATGACTGAGGACGTCAGTCATGTAATAAGGGAGAGGGACAAACCTTTGGTCCTTTCTCAGCAACATTCCAAGAAGCCACAAAAACTTTCATCTTCTTGTCAGGAAAACATCTCAGTAACTCATCGTTGCCAAGCAACGAATTCTGGTTGATGCTGCCAACGAGGAAACTCCTGGAAAGAGGGAAAATACGGAGAGTGAACAGTGAACTCTGTAATCAGCGTTGTTCAATCAACTATCAAACAATCTGTATACTTGTAGTTCAGTGTGATTCCAGGTGCATAATTTTCAGATGAAATATAAAGAAACATTGTATGTTTGTTCTGTGTAGGATGCCATACGACATCATTGTCTATGTGCCTTTACATTGCGCAAGTCGCCATATGGCATCCTAGTATTATCACCCAACACATACCCACGCCACACTCCGTAACCATGGTAATCCCTACTCTACCATCTGCTCTGTTTATCCTGGCGGATGGGGAGTCCTACACTTGAATCCCAGGGCGATTCTTGAATAAACTGGTACCGGTACATGTACATGTGTGCGGTGATCTAGGAAAACCCGTCAGATATCGCTGAATGATCAACAATGTCTGTCAGATTGCATGTGCATTCATCTGCTACTGTTTACCTGTTACGAAGTACACTTAAGCTATTGAAATGTACGGGTTCACCAAGTTCATTAAAACTTTTCTCAAATGCGACATCCGATGGGTTTTCCTATAGATTGCCCCACAAATATGCACTCATACTGTTCTAAGTACACGTACTAACCTTTCCCTGGCAGTTTTTGTAGATATTGGTTGCAGTGAGCAAACAGTCGTATAGGATTTCTGAGACATAGAATCCAGAGCCTGACCAGCAGAGCGTGTTTGTGATGACGCACGGATCATCCGTGATGTTTTAGAGAAAGTCGTATCGAAGGTTCCACTGCCAAAAGATGTATTAGCAGTCATTCCTAGTGTTGATATATCAGGTGTGAATGGACGGCTTGTTGGCACGGGAGATGAACGCGACTCTGATTGTGCCATGAATTGACGGACTTTCTCTTGTGCAGATGGCGTGCTCGTTAACAAGTGTCTGTACTGGTCATGGACCTCACGAGCTTCTGGGTCCTCCTCTAACATATCACTTCCAACATTCTTCGACATATATGCAGCAAATGGATCAGGAGTCCCTGCTTTCTCTGCTTCTTCATGTTTCTCCAACATGCCGAGAATTTCATTGTTCGTATCACCAAAATCAACATTCCCAGAATCATCACTATCATTGTCCACATCCATTCGCTCCGCAGCTGCAGCAGCAGCAGCAGCGTAATCAAAACCACTGTTATTGGGTGACGGGGAGTGATGTCTTGGCGACGGTCTGCGACCAAAGTTATTCAAATCCATTTTCTCCCCAGGACTGAGTTTCCGTACATGTCCTGTCTCAGGATCAACTTCCTCATCGGAGGAGTTCTCATCAAAGTTCCTTTTTTCACCTTTAAAATTGACTTCAGAAGAACTACCTGCTTCTACTTTCAACGCCTGAAATCTCTCCATAGTATCATCCGATGGCCTATGTACTGACCGTTGGTATGGACCCAGATTTGCACCAGAATACTCCACAGGAGTTATGCCAGAATTACTGTAGGATTTACTGTACACTGCATTACTAGGGTCTCTGTAGTCGGCACGAGAATCCACCATGTCAATATCACGATGTAACCGATCCAGTCTAGGTGACACACCCACATTAGGCCGAACTCCAAGATTTATATCACTATCTGCTCCTATTACATCAGCATCAACTTGGTCACTTCCATACCGTGTTGAGGCTTTGATTCGTGGGGATATACTGGGTCTAAACTCTGTATCCTCTGCGCCAGAACGTCTTAGAGAATCATCATCAGGCAACAAACCAAGCGAACCTTTTGACCCGTAATCACTCTCACCATCCGAACCTTTCTTCTTCCTTGCAGCAAATCTCGAAAGAGCCGACTTTTTCTTCTTGGCAGCGGTTCTTGGTGTATCTGTTTCATCAGCACCCATCAACTCCATTTTTTGGCTTCAGCACCCTCTGAAATAGAAATGAAACAATGCTTGAACAACATCACCATCATCTTGTGAGAATATGCAGGGTTTCCGCCAGAGAAAAATTAGAGTACGGAGAAAAACAATTTTTAATTTTTTTTTATTTTTTTTTTCAAAAATTTTTTTAAAAAATTTTCAAACAGGTTTTAAACGATATTTGGTGCCATTTTAGGCATATTTTGAAGCATAAAATCCCCGCGCTGGTGATATCACTTCATGGAAAAATGGTTACCCAACGTTTTTGAGGGTATGGATCCATACCCTGGAAAAATTTAAGGGTACGGAATTTTACCCTCTGGCGGAAACCCTGATATGACAGGTTTGCAAAGAAACTCAAGTCGCAGTGCGAATGGGTCCACAGATAAGGATGTTCCACATAGGCCTACCATACCAGGGGCAAATCCAGGATTTCATAAATAAGAGGGGCGCCCTCGGTAGGGCCTACTGCGGAGTGCGGTGATCGTGAATTTCAATGATTTGCTCCAAATTTCAAAATTTCACGGTCGATTTTACAGATTTGTTGGCCAAAAGGGAGGCAAGTGTCCGGGGCGCCCCCTCTGGCCTCTGGATTTGCACCTGCATAGATAGGCCTACGGTAGGCATAGCCCTTGGCGTTGCCGTTGGCATTCCATTAGGCCTAGGCCCTCGACCACCCTAACCATGCTAACATCAATCATCAACGTCAACAACAAACGACACCATGACGGGGGATGTCAACACATCACCATGTGATCACTACTGACATGTCATGTCATGTTTCACTTTCAGTTTCATCATCAATGTTCATCTAGAATAGAATGAACATGCTGAGGCCTATTTGAAAAAGAGATGCATCCTCATCATGATCTTGACATGCATGAACCATGACATGTTGATCCTATGTGAAATCATTGGTGGACAACGCTTGAATGCACATGCACTGCATGCAGTGCATGATGTATGCATGTATGTAGGCCTATGAATCCATTCCGTGATTTTGTCATCATATCTCCCTCGAGCAAAAACTCGCTCTCTATTCTCGAAATTTTCACGATATATCCCATAACTGGTGTTTTTCCTGTAGCCTGATACTTACTCTTACATAAACAACTTTAATTACGAAACATAAGACGTGTGATCATGAATATTTGACAACTTTTTCCGAGCTATTTTATCACATTTTTGTTTTGCTCTCACTAGGAAGCCATCTTGAAACAATCGACTGCGCATGCGTCGTAGGTTGACTGTCACTATCGTAAAAAAATAAAATGATATATGAGTTTATAATAAGGACAAACTACTGCCTTGATGTGCAAAAAAGGAAACCACATCAGAGAAATTTGTATTTCATTAATCTTTGTTGGAAAATGCACATTTTGCGACATGGCTGTCACTCTCCATGCACAGAACACTCTCCAGAAAGGTGCACCTCGAGCATCCCTGACTCTGCCGACGTAGATTGGTTCAAAATCTCAACGCTAGGGTGCACCACTAAATATTTTTTTCCTCTCCTCTGGGGGGAACCCTTTCCCCGCCTGGCTTAGGGCCAACTGTCCCTCTTTGAGGTTGGCTCCTCCCTCCCTCCTTGGCCGGGTGAGAGCTCTGCTTCGGGGAGGAGGTACTGGTCCTATTCGGGAAGTAAGACCCCTGTTTTGCCTCAGGGCATGGCATCCACAGTATCGTTACTAAGGGCACAGGGACTTGAGGCATGCATGGCAGGGGTGGTGGGTGTTTCCGAGGTCCAAAAGCACCCACGGACAGTGTCCTGACCCCCGGGGTAAAATACCCCAGAAATATGTACCTCGGAAACACCCACGGACAGTGTCCTGACCCCCGGGGTAAAATACCCCAGAAATATGTACCGGGTATATATAATTATATATACATATTTCTGGGGTATTTTACCCCGGGGGTCAGGACACTGTCCGTGGGTGCTTTTGGACCTCGGAAACACCCACCACCCCTGCCATGCATGCCTCAAGTCCCTGTGACTCAGGGGTTGAGCCTGAGGGGGGTCAGACCCCTTGTCTTTCTTTTGAGGATTGGGGCCCTCACTTCATAATGCCATGACAGTTGCAACACATCCTTCCATGGAGGAGGGCCCCTGTCCGTTCCCCGAAGCCCTAATCATTGTGGGCACCCCTATTTATCCAAGGGGTATGGGACCGGACCCTTCGCCTCCTTGGGTAAAGGCCAACTCTGTCCCGCTTTGAGACCCTTACATGGGCCACGACGCCATACCGGTATTGATGATGAGGAGGTTAGAGATCTCCGTCCCTCCTCGCGGTTGGGGCATGGAACGCTGGACTTTTCCAAATAGGACCTCCTTCATTTTGTAGCCCTTTCCCAGGGGCGAATCCAGGATTTGGGAAAAGAGGGGGCGCCCTGTGCTTGGCACATTGAAATCTGTGGTGAATTTCAATAATTTGCTCCAAATTCCATAATTTCATGGTCGATTTTACAGGTTTCTTGGCCAAAAGAGTAGCGTGCGCCCCTGTGTGCCCCCTTCAACCCGTGCCTGTTTCCTGACTCTTATCCATGACAAAAAATGAGGGCCAAAGTTGGAGGGGACTCTCGTTGTTGTGAAACCCTGAGAGATGAAATGAGACTTCCCTGCAAGTCCCACTATTATCCCATGGGGTGAGACCAATGCCTGGAAGAGCCAATCAGACAGGTGTACATGTTCAATCAAGTCAGCTGTCACCACTCAATCAGGCCTATGTATTGAAAGGCTTAGCTTGGTTTAGTCGTACTTGAGCCATCTTAGTGAACAGATCTGTGAAATCGAGGACCCGTTTTTTCACATTTACAATGATTGGAGAATCATGGTGGAGAAATTAGACATGTCTTCTTCTGAAGGTGAAACGGACAACGATTCGAGCAGGGGATTGTTGGAGAAACTCCTTGAGGTCTCGGATGAGGGGGCGCTCGAACCAAAAATTGAGGCTATGTGCAAATCAAGGGGAAGGAACGGCTGCTGCGGGGATCAAGATATATTCGGGTGGATTCCTGATCCAAATATTTCGTATCGGAAATTAATTGTGGGGGAGGTGTCACCAACATCGAATGCAAAACGTGAAAATTCTAGTTTGGGATTATCTCGGGATATGTCAGTGGTGCTCGGATATCAACAAAAAGAAAAACCAAAGGAATATGTATTCAGGCATTTTTATAATCGGGAGAGTTATATGGATCACTATCGGCGAGAACACACACATACATATTCAAGTCAACCGTATGTTTGGGATCATATTCAGTTACGAGGCAATAAAGTCATTAAAAGGCAACAAAAAGGTTTGAGTGAATATTCAAGGGATGCAGGGTCTCAGTTTAGGGAAAAGGGGCAGCAGGGGTCCGCAGTATCAGGGACGGAGAAATCTCAAAAAGATGTCGTGGATTCCAAAGACCTGTCTCCTCAGCATCAATCTGCCCTAGAAAAACTCTACGCCTTGGCACCAAGTGCTGGTTCTATATCAAGCATTTTTCAATTAGGATTTAACCCTTATAATGCAAAATATAAACTGGCGCCTCCCAGGTCGGCGCCAACTTTACCAGGGCACGTGGGACCGTCAATAAGTCCTAGTCAGAGTGTAATGAACGGAGATTCTAGAAGCCTCGATTCCTCGGGTGATTCTTCCACCCCTCGTAACACGATACACGCCCGAAGCCACGAAAATTCTGCCAAAGAATCGTCAAGTGGTCGCTCAAACCGGACAATCAATTTATCACCAACCAAAATTACTTTCACATCTGCCAACAAACAGAAACCTGGCTCGGCAGATTTTCGTGCCAGTAAAACGTTACAAAAGAATGGTTCTAGTGCCATGGCTGGATCTCAACTTGCCTTGTAAGTATTGTTCTAATAACAGGGTTTCCGCTAGAGGGTAAAATGGGTAAAATTCCGTACCCTTAAATTTTTCCAGGGTAGGGCCTACAGATCCGTACCCTCAAAAACGTTGGGTAACCATTTTTCAATGAAGTGATATCACCGGCACGGGGATTTTATGCTTCAAAATGTGCCTAAAATGGCGCCAAACATCGTTTAAAACCTTTTAAAAAATCAACGAAAATTTCAAAAAAAAATGTTTTTTGAAGAAAAAAAATTTTTTCAAAAAAAAACTTGTTTCAAAATTTTTTTTTGTCCGTACCCTCGTTTTTTTTTCTGGCGGAAACCCTGAATAACTCTTGTATGATTCTCTGAAGCCAGCATCACACCAGGCAATATTGCAAACGATCTTTTCGGCAATAAGCAAAAACTTAGAACAAGCCACACAGAAATGAGAAAATTGGAAATTTCTCTACCCTGGCTCGGGGGGGGGNTAAAAGGGCTAAAAGTTCTAAAAGGGCTAAATGCAGTAAATTGAGGGAACTCTGTGATTATGTCTAGGCGAATGTTCATACTGCCAGCAGTAGGCCCGGGCAGTAGGGGGGATAATTACATGGGATAATGCCAACAAGTCTTCCTTTTATTTTGATGAACAGTTATGTTTCTGTGAAGGCTGAATGTTGACGAATACAGGGGCAGGGGGTGGGCCGGTAGTTAGCATGGTGCCCACAGATTAGTTGGCTATCATTTGTTTTGGTGTGTTAGCGATCTTCCTTTTTGAGTTCAAATCACAGCATGAGAACCACTTACTATTTCCCATCTTGTCAAATTACACTCCATATTGCATATTTTGTCCCACGGTAGGCGTGGAGTAATAGCCAAGCTATTCATACCTTCCACTTGGTTTGGCCAAATTGCTCGGCGCTTACAGCCATGGTTGTCTCCCAAGGAATATGGGGCCTGTTTCATAAAGTGACTTTAAGCTAATGGTACCTTTAACCATTAGTCACTTCATCACAGGTGGCGCTAGCAACTGAACCTATGGATTTTGGCTCAAATGTTGATGTTTAGTGTATTTTACTTTCAAAAAAAGTCAGATTTAGATTCTCATGCCAAATGGTTGGCATAATGAGCAAATCAAAATGCCTATGAGGAAGCTGCCTGTAGAGTACAGCAGCACACCAGCTGATCTGATCGCCAGGGAGCAAACTCTGCTATTGACGCCAGGTGTGCCCTGAAAAGTGATGCGTGGAATCCTCTAGCCAGCGATAATCACCCAATGTCAAACAATACCAAAGCCGATATCGCCTAGTCTGCAGTGGCTGGCGGACTTTGGTTTTCCTCCTGCATTATACATTAATGTATACATTAACTCACCCAAACCTGCTGACAATGTCATATTTCCTGCAATATACATGTGACAAAAAAGCGTGTCTTAGACATTCAGCAGAATTTGCCCTCAATTTCATGTCTGACTGGTGTCCAATTCTTACAGGGTTTTGAAACCATGTAAGTATGTAAGTAATCATACTGTCATATTCACTGGTTATATTCACATTAACAAAATAGCTTGATTTTATTGTCATTCTCAGGTTGTGTGAATATTCAATAAAAAAACATCTCTGCGGGATTTATATCTTATCACAACCCATAAGAGAACATTTTGATAATCAGTGCATGTGATATGAACAGAGATATTTTCCTGATAAAGCAACAGAATTGACTCAATAGATACATGTAGAAAGTTTGGAAACAATGTAAAGGGGCAGATGTGTTGCTCTATGGAGATTGAAACGGCAATAGGCCTGGGGACATCAGTTTAAACAGTCTAGCCGATTCACATTCCCTGCAAATTCATTCATGGTCAAAGAACACGAGAATTCACAGACATGCCTCTTAACCCTTTCACTGCCGTAGGTGACGACTGTCACCCCTTTTGGCGACTGCCGTAGGCGACCATCGTCGCCCTAGCAGATGTTCAGTTAGTTTGGCTATTCACAGATATTCATTTATTGTAATGAACATGACAATTTTGCAAACACGCCTTTTATGGATGAATCAGTGGAGCATTTTGAAGTTGACACATCCAGCGCAAATGAAATTATTTGACACTATCTTTCAGAAACATGGACACGGCCAGATAGCACTTGCCCATTCACTGCCCACTGATCAAAGTCATGTCGTACCACAACTAAACTCTCGTCAACCAGAACTAATTGGTATTTCATATCTGATTTATTGATTTGACCACGTTAGATATGAAGACCTAAAATAACTCTTTGTGAGGTTATTGTGTAAATCACTTTGGTGTAGGTAAATAGTTTTGTGTAGATTGCTGTAAAGGATATCTAATCCCGGATATGACTACGACATTTACTTCCCAATGAAATCAGGAAAATAAGGAAACTAGCCTTATTGGCAGCTAGATATTAGGATCATATTATATCAGTCTGGTCACTTCATGACAACCAACAGATTTTGGCTAAAATGTTGATGTTTCTATAATTGTACCCGGAACCTGTATTTTGGGCAGCACCACCCACCTGTCTGGTTTTTGTGCCACCCTGTAGAGGCCCATGATTGCCCAAGTTATTGGTCTACAAGTATGGTTTTATTGTGAGAAGTAAAGTGGACAAGCAAATCTTTTTATTGATCCTGTTTTATGAACAAATATTGGCAAAATCTGTTATCTTCAATCAGAGTTCAACACGGTTTATTTTGGGTGTGAACCGGTGAGATCTTCCAAACATTCTTGACAGCCTTTTCAAGTTCATATCAACATATTTTGTGGACACATCGTTTTTACACATTTTCTATTTGGTTGTTTGTACAGAATGAAAATATTTTTTAACAATGAGAGCAAGGTTCTGGTTTTGAAAGTTATCAGTTAAAGGGGCCCTACAGGCAGCTAGATATCAGTGCGGTCACGTCATCACAGGTGGTGCTAGTAACTGACAATACATCAAAATCTCTACGAGAAGGCTGCCTGTTGGGTAACTTTAAGGGGCAAAGATGAATAGATGCTGTCAATTAAAACCCTTTGCAGCCTATTTCTCATCCCCCGAAACTTCGCGGGATTACACCACCAAAAATCAACCTCGATCGGTACATGTGGCTGGTGATTGATCATCACTCATTTTCCCAGAGCTTCCACTTCAATCCAGAGGCAACTGGTCCCTTGTGATAACAAAACTATTGATGAGTAACTGTCGTATCAATAATGCATTCTAACCAGACATCGATGTCAGGGAAATATCGGCCGGTTTGAAATCGCTAGGCAACCAGGATATAGACTGTACAATTGTTGAGAGTTAGCGGGTGTATTGTGAAGGTGGAATCAACGTATTGTTTCAGTCTGTTCATGCATTGTGGGAAGATGAGAATGAAAATGTCTTGTGCACCGAGATATCATTGAATCAAATTAGTTGGGTACTGCTCATGTGAACCAAATTTCTATCTCACTGTTTCAGACCTCTCAACTAAACATATTTAGCGGGAGTAGGTTTTATTTTGATCTGCTTTCCTAAAGATATGTTTAATAAACCCCTAACTAAGCAACTAAGACGATCACATTGCAAGTCTGTGTCACATCAAGTTGACTGGAAAGACGTGTGCATTGTTCAGAGAAGTGTACAACAATGTAGACATGGATTTGGTCATTCTTCCCTGACATGCACGTTATATGTTATCCAAATATATCCTCCAATCATGAACATGTTCTGAATTTTAGCAACAAAGTGTTTTTAATCCTGGAATAATCCATTGAATGAAACGCAACGTGTATAAATAACTGTTGTGGGATTAGGAGTGAGATTGGTTTGAAAGGAAAAAGTTTGGCTGGATAAATTTGATACCGTATGATTCACTCATGCCAAGAAAAAACAATATGCACTCCATGGGGCCGCCAGGGTTTCTGCCAGATGGTAAAATGGGTAAAATTCTGTACCCTTAAATTTTTCCAGGGTACGGATCCGTACCCTCAAAAACGTTGGGTAACCATTTTTCCATGACATGCCGGACGAAACCAAACAACCGGCATGACCGGCGCGGGGATTTTAGGCTATGCTTCAAAATACGCCTAAAATGGCACCAAACATTGTTGAAAACCTTTTAAAATTTTTTTTAAAAAAAAATTCAAAAAAAGATTTTTTTCAAAATTTTTTTCTCCAAAATTTAAAAAAAAAATAAAATTTTTTGGTCCGTACCCTCATTATTTTTTCTGGCGGAAACCCACAACACTCTTTTTTGTCATCAGTTTTGCACTTCATCTTTTCTTTCTTGGGCTCTGAAAGTCATAGTGCCAGTTTTGATGAAAACCCTTCGGAACAAATGGAAAAGTGTCAAAGAGTGAACGAAACTCAACCGCAAGAGGATGTGGGTTCGATTCCTCAGTCTACCCATGATTCCTTGAGCAGAGAGAACAAAACTACTTCTATTGTGGCATTTTGTTTCATCCTACATATCAATAATCCCAAAACTGTCCAAAGAACTTGTTAATTTTTATTCAGCACTTCATCACTTCATCAGTCCAATTGTGAGGTGGCGTAGGAAAACCTGCCAAACGATCTGCATAGATCTGCTACTGTTTATCCGTTATGAAATTCGTTTCAGTTATTGAAATGTATGGGTTTGCCAATGCCACTTTCCTCAAATGCAACATCCGACGGGTTTTCCTTGCCCGCCTCACAATTGATTGGCAATATATTACAATAATGTTTGTTGTGCTGTGTGCTTCTACAACTCATCACATCATGAGTTCCTTGAACTAACACCAGGTGCCACTGTTGTGTGGGCTGTCTCTTCAATTGTTTGCACCCCCTTGTTATAACAGGGCTGCAACTGACGTGTGGTAGGAAGAGTGATCCCCTGACATGAATGGAATGTTTCCCCCTTACAGACAAATCAAATTAGAACTTAAAGTACCCATGCATTTTATTTTTCAGAAATATCACAGGTCGCAGTCATAGTGATATTTTACTCCATACGTCCAACATTAAAACTTTAGAAGCTTTGACCCAGATGACATCGAAACAGGATCACCAGGTAGATATCATATGAAACACGTGTCTTGGCTCACGGAGGGTTAAATCATACGAGAAATGGGTGTGACATACATGGCCGAATTTAGAGGGGTGTGAGGGGCATATGCCCCCTCTATTTTGTTGAAAATTCTTGAATTTGACAAAGCATTTAGGCCCTGCTCAACAAAAGCTATGCCCCTCTTTTTCTGGTTGCTGGATGCAGCAATGCATGATGCCATGCAAGACAAAGAAAAACTTAGGTTTTGTAAAAGTCACCACTTGTGGCATTTGTGAGTGGTGCTTGTCTCAGAGAATGTTAACCCTTTGTGGATCAAGACATTGCAGTTATAAGACTCATTGCTCTATGTCCTACCTGTTTCTTGAATAAAGTGATTTTTAGCAAACTGCCAAGATGCAGTTGTTGATTGAATAGGGGGTAGACACCCCGACTACTCTGATTATTAGTCAGAACTGTTGTGTTAGAGTAGCAGTTGTCTGTCTCATTAGATATTTTCTGCAGTTACTGGTTTCATAGACGGAGTAAAGTTATTAGTCTCATAGACACATATGGCAGTTATCTGTAGACACCTGTGGCATTTATCTGTGTTGTGGACAAACTCGCAGTTATTTGTCTCATAGACGCACGTGGCAGTTACCTGTCAATTAATAGACAAATGTGGCAGTTGACTTTCTCATAGACAAACTAACTCTGCAGTTATGTTTCATAGACACACTACAATTTTCTGTGTCATAGACACATGTGGCAGTTACGTGCCTCATAGACACATGTTGCAGTGATCTACTAGTATCTCATAGACACACCTGGTAGTTTATCTGACTCTAAGTCTCGCCTGCAGTTATCTGCTCATAGACAGATGTAGTAAGTTAGTAACATCTCTGATACTTCTGCTTCTTCCCACCAGAGGGCAGCCAGTGCACCTTGGGGTTACATCAGCTCCAGGGCACACAGAGTTCACCCCCAGGTTGTAAGTCGTGTGTGCTCAGCTTTTTGATGCTTTTTAGAGAGAAATTCCTTCCAAATCATCTGATCACTGCCTCGCTAGTGACATACATGTACATGACAAATGAGAGACAATGACAGTTTCTGAAATGACGGAACTTTGTCGGCCTATTTGAAAGAAACTGTCTACGTGAACATGTACGAATGTCTATTTTGCAAAGATCTGATGACTGCTGAAGCCTCTTTAGTTTCAAAAGTTAACAATAGATGGCAGCTTATGATCTGCTCTCGATGGGTTCGAGCAAACTGCAGGAATTTCTCATAAACAATACATGCCATGTTTGATTCATTAATGCTTTAGTTGCTTTGCTTCTCTTTAATGGCCTTTGTTTCTTGTTTTTGTTTGGGAAGAAGGGTATCGTACTGGTGGCAGACGTAGGTGAGAGCATGCAGATCTTGAGTAAAGAGGATGTGGAATCTATCACAAGTCAGTCAGGGAGCCTTGGGAACATGTCAACAACATGCTTAAGTATTGAAGACGCTGCCCAAAGGAAACCCATCTTACCTGACATAAACCATAAAATATGTCAAGGTCATGACCTTGACATGGAAAGTTATCAAGGTCATAAAGGTCAAGGTCAAACATCTCCCCTGCCAGAGGGCTCAAATGATGCACTGATGGATGGGGAAAAGAGACGATGTTTTGGGAGTCTAGATGGGATGACATTTTTGAAATTTCTATCAGAAGTTCCAGGGACTGGCAAACTTACCGATATAGGAGATGACCTTGTGAACCACCAGGAGGAGCCAGTGAAGTACGATTCTTTCCAAGGACGGGTGAAAAAACACAACATCCCCGAAGCAAAAGAGAGGTTGTGTTTGTTACAGAAACGAACACGAGCTCTGGAGAGTATTCTGATGCGGCACAGACGAAGAGAGGCGCTACGATCCAAGAGTGTGCCAGAGAAACAGGTCGCCAGCGTAATCTACCCAAAGATTATGGGATTAAGCGCCCTACACCCGACTCGGTCCCCAGCGGGTCGTAAGGATGACAAGGTCATAAGGGTCAAGGACACAGACATCAAGGAGGTCACAAACATCGTGCTGGTGGAGAAGAGTGAAGTGAAATTCTCCCATAGCGAGGATTTCAGGATGAGTCAGGCGAAGACTGGACCAGCCATTGTCAATGGGGTATAGCGTCTTCCCTTCGTGTGACCTTGACCTCGACCTGGTTTGCAGCACATGACACAGATGACCAGTGGATTTGATTTAAATGCACTTATGTATGCCCAGATTTGTTTTGCGTGTTGCTATGACGTTTGGAGTGTTTTATAACAGTTTTGTTTTGAACGTTTTGCTTGTTAATGAATGATATTTCTGACCCTGAACTCTGGAGCAGGATATCTAATATTTTCCCCCGCAGCATGCTGTTTAGTTCACCAATCAACATTCCTGCTACACTGGTCCCTTGTCCTTGGGCTGCTCCCCTAACATGAAGACAGGTATCGGCCGCCATACTTGTCAGGATCCTGACATGTAACGGGAGATGCCAGAAATCAGCGAATGCCTTTCAGGGAGACCTGAAGTTCACTTCGGGTGATTTTGAAACCCCTTGTTGTGACGATATCCCTAACATGTCATCCCTCTCTAATTCCCCTACAGGAACAAAGGTGGCGCCAGATTGAGGAATTGTCAAAAAGAGTCCTGGTCCGAGAGGTAAAACTGTGGCGACGACAGCAGCTGAAATATTAACACTAAAGATACATTATATTATACTTGGTTCATTTATTTATTGGTAGGAGTTCATTGTTTATCTTTTTGTCTCCTAAGCCAGTATCATCTTCTAGAGTACGGAGCACAACTGACCTACCTTTATCTGCATACCTTCCACATGGTATGAATGCGTCACGCGTCTCTTCTGCGTGACCTCTGTTCACGTCACATGAATGAGGTTACCAGGGTTTCCGCCAGAAAAAAAAATGAGGGTACGGACCCAAAAAATGTTTTTGGAAAAATTGTTTTGAAAAAAAAATTTCCATTTTTTTTTTGATTTTTAAAAGGTTTTAAATGATGTTTGGTGCCATTTTAGGCGTATTTTGAAGCATAAAATGCCCGCGGCGGTCATGCGGGTTGTTCGGTTTCGTCCGGCATGTCATGGAAAAATGGCTACCCAACGTTTTTGAGGGTACGGATCTGTACCCTGGAAAAATTTAAGGGTACGGAATTTTACTCATTTTACTCTCTGGCGGAAACCCTGGTTACATCTTCACTGTGTGCCTTCCAAGGCACCGTGCGACATCCGCAGAAGGTATGAGGATGGTACGCGCATCATGCTGCAGGTGGTATCACATGTGGATGGTGTGCGGTGCGGAAGATACCGGTAGGTCAATTGTGCAGAGTACTGTATACTCCTACCATCCTGCTACAAAAACATTTCATCATTATCAACATTATATGGTGTCATAAACCTGTTGGGCACGCTTCAACCAGGCCAGTGTAAAGGGTTCCCCCCCCCCACGTTCACCAATGGACAAGTATAGCCCTTATTTTTCCTCCCTTTCCTTCACTCAAGCAACAGTTTACCATCCTAATCACAAACTAAACCCCACCTGATTGGTTATTATTTTCTGTTTAAGGGTTATGCCAAGTGACTTGAAATCTCGAAATTTTGATGCAAAAAATCTGACTAACTGCACACAAAATTGAGAAAAAAGTCTCGGGGCTCCTCGGGAAGCATCAGAAGAAGGGCATCCGAGCCTTATTTTCTCAATTTTGTGTGCAGTTAGTCAGATTTTTTGTGTCAAAAAATCGAGATTTCGAGCCACTTTTCATAACCCTTAATAGTACATTGTATTTACCGGTAACATCCAAAGAAAGAAATAGCACTATTTACCGGTAACATTTACCGGTAACATTTACCGGTAACATTTACCGGTATTTACCGGTAACATTTACTGTAATAGGTCAGAATATACTTTGATCTATTACAAAATCAGCCAAGAGTCTTCACCCAGGACTTGGCAGACTTTCATGGGGCATTCACAAGAAAATTAGCTTTGTTATTAACAAATTATTCAAGTGTTTGATCGATCTTCGGGTGCTGGGTGTGAAAAATACAGAGGTCCGTGGACTTGACTGGTTTGTTACATGGCTGTTTGGGATACCATAGGACGAGTGGATTTCAGGGCTCGGTCGGGAAGATTCTATCTGGTATGTACGGCTAATCATCAGCACAACCTGTCATCCTCTCCGACTCATGAGAGCTGAGGGCATCTGCGCAGGTCATCCTACAGGTATGGAGGACTAGGACAGTTCTCAGCTGTTCAGATTTATAAGTAAGTTTAAGTGAACCAAATTCGGACAGGATTATCAAAATGGCTTTCATTAGGACAAGATCAGGTGTAGGGGGATTTTTCTAGTGCATGAGTGATGAGTCTTGAATATGTCACTGAATCCCTTGGGTGTCAACACAAGACTGGCATGACTAGTTGACCAATTTAGTGTAAATGAAATGGTCCATGGACCATGTGCTCACTGGGTTGGACATAATAGTCTAATGACAGAGGGAGGTACATATCAGTTATGAGCAATCTGGGTCAAGTCATTCCCAGAAAAGACTTTGATGATTTTTGGGTTATGCCACCTGGCGGCCATATTAGATGTCCGATCGGGCTGCAACTTCACATGTACATAAAGGTCATCTGCAGGGGACCACATAGCACATTGGAGCGCTTTGGGTCAAGTCGTTCCTGAGTTACAGCACTTTGATGATTTTCGAGTTACGCCACCTGGCGGCCATATTGGATGTCCGATCGGGCCGAAACTTCACATGGACATAAAGGTCATCTGCAGGGGGCCACATAGCACATTGGAGCGCTTTGGGTTAAGGCATTCCCGAGTTACAGCACTTTGATGATTTCCGGCTTACGCCACCTGGCGGCCATATTGGATGTCCGATCGGGCCGAAACTTCACATGGACATAAAGGTCATCTGCAGGGGGCCACATAGCACATTGGAGCGCTTTGGGTTAAGGCGTTCCTGAGTTACAGCACTTTGATGATTTTTGGGTTACGCCACCTGGCGGCCATATTTGAAGTCAAATCAGGCCGAAATTTGACATGCATGTAAAGGTCATCTAGATGGAGGTAAATATCAAATTTGAGCACTCTGCGTCAAGCCGTTCCTGAGTAATAGCACTTACTTGATTTTCAGGTTACGCCACCTGGCGGCCATATTGGATGTCGAATCGGGCCGAAACTTGGTATTTTTTAAGGTACCCCTCCAATGCATGTTTATGCAAGATATGAAGTTGCTCGGTGAAATAATGACAAACTGTGGCAGGTTCGTCACTTTTGTCGAACTTTGACCTCTGTGACCTTGAAAAGTAGGTCAAATCAAAAACCCGTTATATATGTTATGTATCCTTATTAGCTACACCTATGATAAAAATTTGAAGATGATCTAGTCATTAGTTCAGGAGTTATTGTACTTTTTGTGTTTTTGGTTTCCGCCACCTGGTGGCCAAACTGAGAGTCGAATCGGACCGAAACTTGGTGTCGTGGGTCATCTGACCTAGGGGTATATATGTACCAAGTTTCAGATCAATAGCTCCAGCGGTTACGAAACGTGCCCTGCTAACGGACAACGACGGACGACGACGACGGACGACGACGACGACGACGGACGACGACGGACGACGGACGCTGCACCATCGTAATAGCTCACCCCAGTGAGCTAACAACAGGCGAATGATCGACGGCAACGTCAGAATGAAGCATGACGTCTGATGACGTTGAACAATCACAAGGCATGGGCTGTTGTGTTTTTAATCTGGTTGATGGTCAGCGCCTCCTTTTGGTTTGCTAGTACACCATTGGATCCTGATTCAACTTCTGAGTTCAGAAGATTGGACCAGTTTAAAGAATACTTCATCAGTAACGATGCCTCCTCATGCGAGCGGAGGTAATGAAGTGATTGAAGATAAGACATATGAAACTGTGCGGACGGCACCTTTCATCTCAAAAAACTCGGCTTAACTCTGTAAAAAAAAGTAAAGAAAGTTGTGTTGACGATAATACATGTGGTAGAGTTTAAGATTAGGATTATGTCTGTGAATGCCTCATGGGGGGAGAGTTATTAAATAATAAAGTAGAACTTGACTGGGTTAAGACTGTTTGCTGTGTCCGGTGCGGGTAAAACTCGCTTCATTTTTTTCAAATATTTGTCATGTTCGGTAGGTTGCGTTTTTCTGGATCACGAGTATTTCCCCCATTATTCCATGCTGCCACGTTGTTCTGTATACTCTTTGGATATTCAGTGGTTTAGTTGGAATAATTTTCATTCCTTCACGGTTTGTTTGGATCTAATGTGGAGAAGATATGAGGTGGTCTAGGAAAACCCGTCGGATGTTGCTGAATGATCAACAAGGGCTGTGCATTACCTACTAATTTTTCCGAAAAATATGAGAGGATTTTGTGACAGCTTATAATTGGTTCATCTAAGTGGAATGTTTTCGTGAGCTTCTTCATAAAGGCTGTCTGTTCATATCTAACCATCCATGAAATACTTCTAATATCTAATTGAGGGGACATGTCTAGGATTTCATGTAGGTAAACAACCTCGGTGTTTTGTACGTTCAATTAACACTTTAAAGACTGCGGGTTATAATGAACAGCACTCACAAACGATGACAACGACCAATGTTAATGCAAGTAAATGTGTGCTAACTATCGGTACTCTCTCCTTGCAAAAAATTCGTCCAGGTTACTTCAGTCCAGGAAATGTCCTTTTAAAGAAAATTTCCAAATTCGGACTCGAGTCTGAAAACGGAAACTCAGAGCATCTGAATTCCGACAGCTTAAAGGAGAACATTGGAAGGCCAAGTTCAATGTGTTGAAAGTATTTGAACTGCGAGCGTCTCACGATTTAATTTTATTTTCAGATGTGGTTTGACTCCAGCGGCCGAGCGTACGTTAGTTTAGCAACACGGTATGAACCAATCAAAAAATAGCAATACTTCATCCTGATGAGAAACCAAAGTGTTTTGAGTAAGTTATGCTCTGAAGTAGGTAGGCCTACTGCTATTCTGATGGTTTGGTGGCGTCAGGCCCTCATCACGCTGAAAAAGACCACATGGTGGTGGTGGTGGTGGGGGGGGGGGAGGGGCACAAATCTATCTATGCTTATCCAAAAACACTTTCTTTTTTCAAAAGTGTTCATGCAATATCAAGGTTTTTAGAGGGACGTTTTAAATTGCAGTTCGTAAGGTTGAGACAGTCTCTTTAAGCTACTTTTACACGCAATGATGCAAGAAATAGAGTTTGTATTTCTGGTTCTTTTGACTAAATATTTGACACCATACCCATGAGAACACATCACGTGGAACTCTGGTTCCAACCATTACTCTGGTCCAAAACACATCAATATCTTATTACAATATTTTCATTCCCGGCAAACCCAATCCAATTGCATTGTGGGTATTTTGCCGACTATTAAATGTGTCGAAGACAATGCGACGGTTTAGTCGAGCTCGAGAGTGGAGACTTTATTTGGATTAACAACTTATAATAAGCAAAGTGTGCAATTCATCAGATCATATGCCTGGAATATGTAGGTATTTTTTCCTAATTCTGTTTGTTTGGATTTTCTTCTAAAGCTTATTATTCTAGTTATGTTTCAGATTGTATTGAATGTATTGTGTTTTAGGTATTCCATCTCGCTGTGCTAGTCAATATTGATTATCAATAGGCTGTCAGAGTGGCAAAGTGCAGACACTGGTGCCTGGCACCTCTGAGTTTGCAGGTTTGATTTCCGATCAGCTAGTTTCAGGTGAACGACATACCAAAATGAAACTTCTGGAAATAAATCCTTATAAAGAAATAATAGTACTGTGATGATATTAGTACCATGCTCTGGTTTAATATCTCCTCTACCCTCCACCTAATCCATAGCGAAACTCTTGCTATAACCAGCCAGTCATATATCCTCTCTTGAGGGACAAATTACAAGGCAATTCTGTTGGCACTTTGAAAAAGGGCAATTTTTCTAATGTTGGGCACCGAAAAATGGGGGGGGGGGCACTGGCCAGGTGTGCCCCTTGGATCCGTGCCTGTCTGGTGTGACACCCCTGGACTGACCATTGATTCTTCAACATTGCTGCTACAGGAACATGTAGCTTTAGTTGAATGCTATACTGGGGCCAAAAATTCAACTTGGAAATATAACTTCTTCACAAGGAAATGACCAGCCAGGCATGTGTCCCATGTGGGACACCCCTGGACTGACCTCTCCCTCTCCTTGTCCACCCCATAGCCACATAGTGGGAGTCGCTCTCAATGCAACCAGGTAATAAAGTTTGTAACGCCAGCCACATCATCAAATAAAATTTTGATTAAATTCCGGTTGCACTGGCCTCCAATCCAATAACCTGTCTCGGGTCTAAATTAATGTCATTATATTAGCGTCAGTAATGATGGCAACCTGACAAGCAGTAAGGAATATTAGACGAATATTTATGGCAGGAAAAATTAAACGTGCGCACTTCTGGAACTGTGGCCATTATGAAGTGTTTGTGTGTGAGAATGAAAGGCGTCATAGGAGTATTTCAGTTGAAAAGTGTCGAACATAATTCATAAAACTCCGAAATGTGTGGGCAAATTTCAAACATTCATTCAAAAAGTGTATGTCATATGTTGAGAGATGGCATTGATATTGTTTATGTTGGGTTGTCATGGTAACGGTGTCTGTGATCTGTAACAATAAAAGACCCTGGAGTCGTATCATGAATACAAATTACATGTACATGTAAAAAGATCAACAATTCAGGTTGTTCAATCACAGGCGTCTGAGGGCTTTCAGTAACGGTACTGAATCCACCAGCACAGGCCAGGGAAATAGCAGCAGTCCGCTACGCTTATTGCCAAAACATGGCAGCAAAGTTCTAGAGGATCAATACAATATAAAACTTTCCTGATTGGTGCTCAATCAGCCGTAAAACAGGACCAACAGAAAAAGGCCTTGAGGCAGCAAATCAACATATTGATTGAGTAAAATGTTATGGAACCTGAATTGTTAATTATTTACAGCATATTCTAGGTCTCATTTGTTTACCCTTCATTTGTTATGTTTGTTAGAAGAAGAAAATGGAGGAATTGTTCTGTTTACTGAGTTGCTTTACACTGGTAGAATTTTCTAATGACATTTGGTTAAATGTCTCAACAATAAAACCAAGCAAATGAACACACACCAGACGTAATGGGGACGCTAGCTCAACAGAGGGCAGCACACCGAAACTCGGTCCTAATACAATGGACGCCTTTTGTGTGGGAAATTGATCAGGACCGGGATATCAGTTTCATTTCAATAGTTTTAACCACTAGTGACACCTATTGAAAAAGTCGGTTATCACACTTGTTGATTTCACCCTCCCGTCCCAGAAATCATTTCCTCTTATTTTTTGTATCTTTCAGCATTCTGTGTGATACCTGATGTCGAAGGTGAATGAAGATACATCATGGCGCGACATGATCACAGCTTTACGGACTCTACCAAAACCGGTTATCGCAACCCCAAAAGATGGCACTAGTGACAAATTGAAAAAGTCCTCCAGCCTACAAGATGTGCGTCCAAGTTTCCGTGACAATAAATACATTGTTGCAAGCCTCAAGCAGTCCAAAGGTTCACCATCCGGTGCTACAGGAACATCTGATCTGACCCCGAACAGTCGCATGCCGTCCGGAATGTTCACAGACTTATTTAATCAGAATTTGTCTGTGAATCAAAAATATGAACGATATTTGGCACATATTGATGCAGATGATCTCGAGGAACCTGGGCCACAGCCGGACAGCGTGGCTTCTAAAGAGGACGGAGCACAATCAAAAAAAGATCGAGTGGATTCCAATACGGCAAGAATGAAGCGAAATTCTGACACAAGTTCTGGTGTAAGAAGTGGGAGGCCGCACTCAGGATGCAAGAGCCAGAGAGACTTGATGTCCAATGAAAGATCAAGAGATTCTTTGATTGGAGACGAAAGTTATGAAAACTTACAGAATGCTCGCTTAGAATTCCGTCACCGGGTATCGCCAAGGTCAAGGTCAACTCAGCGCAAGGTCACGTTCAAGGATGAATTACAGTACAAGTTTATGAATGAGGAGGGGAGTGTTCGGAATAAACCAAGACATTTAATGTCACCTGATCGGGTGCCGAGTTCATCCTCAGAGAAACTCTCCGAAAGAAACGAGCATTTTAGAAAAGATAAATATCAGATGGGGAAAATACCAGCATCATGGTAACCATGGTAACCAGCAGTGTTTAAAATAGGAGCTGTCAGTGAACTGACCAACAGGTGTCACAACGGCCCAATTCAATTGGACCCATTCATTCTTGATTGAGCACCAATCAAGAGTCTTTTGTATTGGTCCGCTAGAACTGTGCTGCCATCTTTTGACAATACGCGGTGCTGACTGCTCCTATTACAATGCGGCACTCACAGACCCTCTCAGAACTTGGTAAAACATGTGTTGCCATCTATAGAAAAGAAACAGAACTACAGAACTAATAGTCTCACCTGGTGTGGCAGAAATGGTAGTACCATGTAGTGTGGGTTCGCTGTCCCAGATACACTGGAACCTCTCTATTAAGGACACCTTCGGGACTGGTAGTTGGTGTCCTTAATTGAGAGATGTCCAGATTACAGAGGTCAAAATAGATTTGTCAGAAAACTCACCGATTTGGAGAAATCTTTGGTAGAACTTTATCCATTCACAGATTCTACTGGACGAGTTGAAACCTGGTGAGATACAAACAAATGAAATGCAATGTGATTGTGTTTAACAAATGCTGTATTGTGCTGAACAAATTGATACATTTTTGGTATGATGTACAGTGGTGGACAAAACTATTCAAACACTTGGCATGTTATAGATATTTCAGTTGTATCGAAATGGCAATCAGTAATGAAATACTGTAATTTTATTTTCCTCCGTGCAATGCACCTTTTCCAATTATTAGAAGTGAAAGATGGAAACCACACTTTGTACGGCAATAAGATATACCTCGTGTTCGAATAATTTTGGCCACCACTGTACGTCGATGATGCTGCTGAGACAACTACAGTTTTTAACTAATGAATAAATAATATGAACCAATGTCTTATTTCTTTACAAGGTTTTATCAAACTGATAGGAGGACACAGATATGATGGACGGGGAATCGGAAAGTTTGATGGGTGATGGACACCAGTGTTCTGATTTAATGAAGATATTCTGTGTTTACTCATGCTTATTTGTCACCGTAAACTGACGTATAACACGACAAAGAGCAGGCACAAACAAATAAATTCCTCAAAGAATCCTCAAAGAATTATCAGGATGACTCACCAGTCCACACCGTCCACTCACACTCACAGTGTTTATGTCATAAGAGGCTTTGATTTGATCTGACAAGTGATGATATCGTCTCCAGGGGTCTTTTCAGGATTCTGCGGTGGTAGCCCACCGGACAACCAACCCTACTGGCCCAGTTCGGTTGTCCTGTCAAAATTTCTGGTAGCCTGGCAGACTCACTCGGCTACCGGAATTTCCACCCCTGGTTTCTTTAAAAGTCAAACTTTGGTTACATTGACCGGAATGGTCAATTCTCTTTAAAACTAACAGCTTCCGACAGTTTCTGATCAAGTCAGACTTGATAGCACATATCTCATCACATCAAACTGGTCATGACATTGTCTCTGCCTGATCCGACATGTTGCGACTTGTTTCCTCAACAAATCTCTTTCCTCAACAAATCTGACTCAGTTGTGAATTAAGCCGCTGATAAGGAAAGTGTGTTTGAGATGACTTTCTGAGATCCACAAAATGTTCTCATTGTCACGACAAGCAGGTCAGTTCTCAGTGTTGTCATCTTGCTACACCTTCCTCATCCCTTCAGATCCAATCACTGGTCTGGAAAATAAACCAGAAAACATCAGTATCACCACAAAAAGTGCCATCTGGAGCAGGTCAGTGGAACCAGACTATGGCAAGCCATAATGGAACCAGGTCTATCAAATCTGACTTTTTGAGTCCGATTTTACTCATCATCTGGTTCAAATAGGGTGAGCATCAACCCAAATGACATCAAGAGCAAACTCAGAATCTGAAGTCCCATTTTCATTACCGGTAGAGTGGTTTCTGCCATGGTTTGTGGCGCCATTTTCACAGGCATTGGGATAATCATCATGCCATTGAATTGTTAACCCATCAAAGGAATTCTCCAAACCCTGTGCAAACGGCACCGCTCATCACAAACCGCGGCGGAATCCACTGTAGTAGTGGAAAGGGGCTTAATTCCCCTCTCGTACGCCACCTACCTCCAGTTTCAGATACCAGATTCGATTGTTTACCTTCCATCACCATCCACATGTTCTGACAAGCTTTCGTGCGGCTACGCGTCACAGAATACGACGTGATAGATGCGATCAATATCGTAGGCAGCAGGAAGACGTGAGGTCCGTATGGCAGCTTCTTACGGAGGAAATATTGTAGGCCGTAGACACTGGCACCACCTATTGACAGGAGAGAAAATCAAAATAAGTGGTAGTTTAACAACATGTCAACAAAGGTCTCCATTAATACGGGTATAGTGAAGGATCAAACGCCTCACAACGCCACCTACTCTTCTAGTTCTTCCGACCTACTGAGTAGTGGAGTCATCATAAAATGCGGAACGGAACAGATGATGATGGGAACGAGATTGGCGCAGGATAGTGGGAAGGAACACGGTGCCTCTTTAACCTTGGTGGACAGAAGACAACTGAGAGAAGAAAGACCCGAGTCCGTGCGGTGAGGTCCGCCATAAGCCGAAGGGTGCACAATCAAAGACTTACTGACAATAAATGTTGACATCCCGGCTAAGAACGCTCTTGACTGGCACTTGGCATAGCTTTCATAGTACTGAAAGAAAAGAGAGGACATAGTTTACCAGCCGACCTGTACTGAATCAAAGCAGGATGGACCTGGGAGTTGGAGAGATGACAT
>NMRB01000877.1:175134-213439 GCA_002633025.1 Notospermus geniculatus
AGTTTCGAGCAAATGCCGTGAGCCGTCTCGGCGCTCGACCAATCAGAGGCCAGATACTCGGCACATGATCTCCGTGTTTGTAAACATTGACACGTGCTACTGTTTTGACAGCGTGGATCCGATTTTGGAGAGATGTGTGAAAAGATACGATGAACAGTTGATTTTAAGACCAAAACAGCTTGAATGTTTGAACTTTCTGGCCAAAGAAAATAAGGATTGTTGAGAGGCATCCAAAACACTTGTAATTCAACGTTTTCACTGGAGTTTCCAGTGCTGGCAGCCCAATCGTGGGCGCCGCGGAGGATATGGAAATAGTTCGGCCGTATGTTGGCAGAGTCAGTATAGCGTAACGTAGTGGAGCACTGACCTCTGCGAAGGAGTGTGATAAAAAGTGTGCGTTTTCCTCTCTTAGTCATGAATGAAAAATATATTTTCATGAAACTCTGAGTTGTGATCTTGATTTCCTTATGGACAGAGGAAAATTCCGAAAATTTCTGTGTAGCTAAACATCGTCGGATTTTTGTGAAAAGAAGCATTTTGATAGGCCTAGGCCTGCCTACACTTTGATAGTCTGCTGAGCTGAACACTAACAGTACAGTGTTTGTGAGCAGGCAAGCCTAGAGCCTAGTGATAGTTACTGTCTATCAATTTACCGGTAGGCCCTTCAAGCCTAGTCACGTTTTGCGACCGATTGGCCTTCATATCATGATATTTATTCTCCTACGATACTTATGTTGTTGATATCCGTCACTGTCATTATATCAAATGTATTATACAACAGTGATAATGATTATTAATTAGCAGTCAGAGTAACAATGTAGGCCTCGGTTACATACTGTCTGTAGGCCTCTTTGCCAACACTCAATTTTACCACACTCAGACAGATCAAAGTGGGCCTCGTTATCAAATGATTAAATGCTGGTACTATGGCATAATGCCTTTTTATATCAAGACTCATTGTCATGACTGTTGATAATGTGGGTCGATGATACTTCAATATGGAAATTGCTCTTTCCTATTAGGCCTACTCAGCTTTGCGGTAAATCACAGGAGCTTGAGGCATACATTTCAGAGGTTGTTGGTTTGTTTTCTCCGAGGTATGTACATTAGTAGACATTTTCAATTTGGTTAAAGGTACCTTTAGCTTAATGGAGGTATGTACATTAGTAGACATTTTCAATTTGGTTAAAGGTACCTTTAGCTTAATGAAACAGGCCCCAGGGCATCACTCAGGTGTGTGTTATTACCGGGGTATGTGTTCCCTGGACCTTCAGTGAAACACACCCACCACCCCTGCAATGCATGCCTCAAACCCTCAAGCCCCTGTGTGTCATACTATCCAATAGCAATCTTACTCAGTGACACTTCAACAGTTCAAGTAGAAATATCAGACTAGAGGGCATACAGCACTGGGTCAGAAAGTTTGGCACTGGCATTCCACCAGTCATGCCAATGTGTGTCACATACTGCCATTGGCCTAATCACAGTTAATGAATCTACACTTGAGTACCTTACCCGGTATTATCATTTATCTCTTATGGATCTATGTTAATCATGGTAAGTACTATTGTTGGTGTCAAACCATTGATATGGTGATATGGGCTGACTCCATTCCTCACTTTTGCCCATCAGGAGCAGGTCAGACTATCATTTAGTGTACCGGTATTCTGATCCTGAATTTGCATGGAAGTTCACTGGTGTATTATTTCAATACCAGGTTTGCCAAACAGAAGACTGACCATGTGAAAGGAAAACGATTTGGATACAATATACATGACTCGCGATGAAAGTTGAACCAGAAAAAGGTAAGATTAATTAAGTAGACAGGCTGAACGAAAAGACGTTGTACTTCAGTTGTTAGTGACATGATATCCTTTGGGAACTTGTCGATGAGGATATCCTTTTGAAGAGACTTGATAGCCTTGTGGTTATCACGTCCGCGTAGCAAGCAGCAGGTCCTGGGTTCGAATCCCGGGCCATGTGGGATGTCATCCCTGGCTCTTCACATCCATCGCATGGGAGATTAAGCCACAGTGCTTTGTGCCTTTGCAAGGGCAAGTAAAAGACCCCATCCAAGTGAGCAACATGAGTAGCTTGAGATGGCCTCCAATAATGCTATGGCTTCAGCCCTGACAGAAAAATCTGACACAATATCCTTTGGGAACATATCAACAAGTCTCAGCTCTACGTGTCAGAACAAGGCCCTTCCCGTCATGACTGTGTTTCTCTTAAACGTCAGTTCAAGATTTTTTTGATGAACTTTCACCTTCTGTGAGGGTCATGTCCTCAATTTCAAACAAAAAATGAAGATATGATGTACTTCAGTGAAAGATAGCGATTCTGATGAACTATTGTCCTACTGACCTCATCATAAACCATATTAGAGATATTTTGTGTTGAAGGAAATTACTCTGCATTTAATCCCTAAATCCATGACATTTCCACCTTGGCAAATGCTTATCAAGGCAGCAGCACTGTGATATTGGAAACGATCTGATCGCATGCAAGCAAAATCGGCTGTTATACCAGGTGTACACTGGAGAGTGATGCATGGAATCCTCTCGCCAGCGATGTTCGCCCGATGTCAAACAATATGAAAGCCGATATCTCCTAGTCTGCGGTGGCTGGTGAGAAGGTCAGTGACAGTCGCGAGTGGATCACTTGCGATATCGCCCTGTGTGCTGCTGACTTTAGTCTCCAATTGTGTCTTCCAGATGTGGAGAAGGCAGCAGCCAAGTCTCGAGCCACAGAGGAGGTGAATGTCCCCCCTGATGGAGAAACAGAAGAGGAGATTGTCCCCCTGGATGGAGGCTGGGGTTGGTTCTGTGTGGTGGGTTGTGCCCTCATGCATACCTTCCTCATCGGAACAGAGCGATCGTTCGGCTTCATCTATCTGGAATTAATCGACATGTTTCACCAGAGTGCAGCTTTGACAGCGTGGGTTGGGAGTCTGACCACTGCCCTCAGATTGGGCCTAGGTAAGAATGTGGAGTCGTTTGACAATAGCATATGGTTCCTGCAGCTTTTCGGTCGGCAAATTCAAGGCCTTTTCAAGACCAAACAAGGCCAAAATCAAGGTCAACGTTTTGTGAATGAATGCAAGAAACAAACTTCCACGCAAGAAGGATACATGTATTTCTGATGTACCCGACACGGTTTTCATTACCAATGAAGAAAGCATCTATTGACTCCAGGCACTGACTCATTTCTATTCCAGGCCCCCTGGCTAGTCTGCTTGCCAGCCGTTTCACATGTCGTGTCGTGACTATGGTAGGAGGATTCATCTTCTTTGCTGGTGTTGTTCTTAGTGCCTTTCCACCAAATCTTTTCTACCTGTTCTTCTCATGGGGAGTCCTGATTGGTAAGTATAAGAATTCAATGGGACGCTAGGCAAGCGGCAGGTCCCGGGTTCATATCCAGCCTTGACCATGTGGGATATCATCCCTGGCTCTTCACGTCTGTCACATGTGACAGTAAGCCGTGGTGCCTTATACTTTGATGATTATCTGGGGCGCCTTGGTAGCCTAGTGGTTATCACGCCGCTTAGCTCACGCCGCTTAGCAAGCGGCAGGTCCAGGGTTCGAATCCCGGGCCATATGGATATCATCCCTGGCTCTTCACGACTGTTGCACAGGACAGTAAACCATGGTGCTTTGTACCTTGTGCCTTTGCAAAGGCAAGTAAAAGATCCCATTGAAGTGAGGAACATGAGTAGCTTGAGATGGCCTCTTCCGTCCTTACCAGGCCAATAATGGTATGGCTTCGGCCCTGATGGAAAAATCGAATACAAAAACAAGTACTCCAGTAATCTTCACTATTATTTCCAGGTGTGGGTGGTGCGATGGTCTACACACCAAGTTTCATCATTGTTGGAAAATACTTTGACAAACGACGTGCAATCGCGAATGGTATTTCCACGGCTGGTGGTGGGGTCGGACAATTTGCTTTTCCCCCATTGTACACAGCTCTTTTGGGCCATTATGGTTTCATGGGAAGTTTGCTGGTGATTGGTGCTATAACTTTTAATCTGATCAACTGTGGTGCCCTTTATCGTCCACTTAAACCAAGAAGAGTCTCCAGAAATAGAGGAGGGAAGGTTGAGCCGGGAATGTCAACCAGGACTGATCAACATTACGAAAGTATCGAGATGAAAGAACGACAAATGGACAAAAACGACAGTCAGAATGGAGACTCGATTGGAAGTATAAGAAATGAAGGAAATATAGCGGGGGCCTATGATGGGGACTCGATTGGAAGTATAAGAAATGGAGGAAATATAGCGGGGGCCTATGAATATGATGGGGTGGATATTGAAGTGATTGGGAATGCAGCCAAACAAGGGGAAACTGGGGATGATAGGCAAATGACTGCTGGTCCTAGCAGAGATTTTGGTCATATTTCTGGCACAGGAGCAAAGAAGGAGAAAACAGGGCAAAAATTTCACTTTGACTGCAGCCTCTTCTGCGATCCAGTTTTTGTGTTGTTTGCATGTTTTATTGGTTTTGGGACTCAAGCATACGTTCCAACAAGCACGTTTGTCCCAGCCTTGGCGGTGTATGATCGCGGCTTCACAAAACAGGATGCGACAATATTTATGTCCGTGATAGGGGCAGCAGATATGTGTGGGCGACTGGGGTCAGGAATCATCTTTGACATCAAGCCAGTTCAGCGTGTACGCAGATACGTTTACGGATTGGCTCCTGCTTTTTTATGTCTATTTTTGGCATGTTTTCCATTCGCTACACTGTTTTGGCATTTCGTGGTGATATGTGTCTGCTACGGTTTGAGCGTCGGCATGTTCCTGTCGCAGATCGCCAGCCTGCTTGCTGATTGGTTGGGAAAAGAGAGACTACCGAGTGCAATAGGATTGGCTACCTTCTTCCGTGGAGCTGGGGTGTTGGTTGGACCCGTGTTCGGTGGTAAGTACCTACTGAATGGATGAGAAGGTGCAGATTTTTCCCAAGTCTCTTGTTTGCATGATGACAGAAGGAGACTCCTGAAGATGCCAGTATCTGTCTCTCCACATGGACTTTGGCCAGTGTTATGATTGCCATTTGTCCCAAGTCTCGATCAGTAAGTTTTCACACAGCTTGTCTTTAAAGCCAGCAGTACACCAGGCGATATCGCAAGTGATCATCGCCACCAATCTCACCAGCCAGCAAACTAGGTGATATCGCTACTGGTATTGTTTGATATTGGTTGATAATCGCTGGCGAGAAGATTCCACGAATTGCTGCTAGCACATACCTGGCGTCAACAACCGATTTTGCTCGTTGGCGATTAGATCACTTGTGATATCGCCTGGTGTGCTGCTGGCTGCCAATTTTGATTAAATTCCGGTTGCACTGGCCTCCAATCCAATAACCTGTCTCGGGTCTAAATTAATGTCATTATATTAGCTTCAGTAATGATGGCAACTTGACAAGCAGTAAGGAATATTAGACGAATATTTATGGCAGGAAAAAATAAACATGTGCAATTCTGGGTCTGTGGCCATTATGAGGTGTTTGTGTATGAGAATGAAGGGTGTCAGATGAGAAAGTCAGTTGAAAAGTGTGGAACATAATTCATAAAACTGTGAAATTTGTGGGCGGAGGGTGGGGAAACCAACATACATCAGACCTGGTCATGATTTCACGATTTCAAATATTCATTCAAAAAGTGTAGACCTGATATGTTGAGCGACGGCATTGATATTGTTTATGTTTGGTTGTCATGGTAACGGTGTCTGTGATCTGTAACAATAAACAATTCAGGCTGTTCAATCACAGGCGTCTGAGGGCTTTCAGTACCGGTACTGAATCCACCAGCACAGGCAAGGGAAATAGCAGCAGTCCGCTACGCTTATTGCCAAAACATGGCAGCAAAGTTCTAGAGGATCAATACAATATAAAACTTTCCTGATTGGTGCTCAATCAGCCGTAAAACAGGACCAACAGAAAAAGGCCTTGAGGCAACAAATCAACATATTGATTGAGTAAAATGTTCTGGAACCTGAATTGTTAATTATTTACAGCATATTCTAGGTCTCATTTGTTTACCCTTCATTTGTTATGTTTGTTAGAAGAAGAAAATGGAGGAATTGTTCTGTTTACTGGGTTGCTTTGCACTGGTAGAATTTCTAATGACATTTGGTTAAATGTCAGAACAATAAAACCAAGTAAATGAACACACACCAGACTTAATCAGGGTTTCCGCCAGAAAACAAAATGAGGGTACGGACCCAAAAAAAATTTTTTTGAAAAAAAAATTTTTTGAAAAAAAAAATTTCAAAAAAAATTTTTTGAAAAAAATATTTTGCAAAACAATTTTTTTTGTAAAAAAATTTTTTGAAATTTTTTTTATTTTTAAAAGATTTAAAATGATTTTTGGTGCCATTTTAGGTGTATTTTGAAGCATAAAATCCCTGCGGCGGTCATGCGGGTTGTTCGGTTTCGTTTTTGAGGGTACGGATCTGTACCCTGGAAAAATTTAAGGGTACGGAATTTTACCCATTTTACTCTCTGGCGGAAACCCTGTTAATGGGGATGGTAGCTCAACAGAGGGCAGCACACCGAAACTCGGTCCTAATACAATGGACGCCTTTTGTGTGGGAAATTGATCAGGACCGGGATATCAGTTTCATTTCAATAGTTTTAACCACTAGTGACACCTATTGAAAAAGTCGGTTATCACACTTGTTGATTTCACCCTCCCGTCCCAGAAATCATTTCCTCTTATTTTTTGTATCTTTCAGCATTCTGTGTGATACCTGATGTCGAAGGTGAATGAAGATACATCATGGCGCGACATGATCACAGCTTTACGGACTCTACCAAAACCGGTTATCACAACCCCAAAAGATGTCACTAGTGACAAATTGAAAAAGTCCTCCAGCCTGCACGATGTGCGTCCAAGTTTCCGTGACAATAAATACATTGTTGCAAGCCTCAAGCAGTCCAAAGGTTCACCATCCGGTGCTACAGGAGCGTCTGATCTGACCCCAAACAGTCGCATGCCGTCCGGCATGTTTACGGATTTATTTAATCAGAATTTGTCAGTGAATCAAAAATATGAACGGTATTTGGCACACATTGATGCAGATGATCTCAAGGAACCTGGGCCACAGCCGGACAGCGCTGCTTCTAAAGAGGATGGAGCACAATCAAAAAAAGATCGAGTGGACAATAGAGCAAGAATAAAACAAAATTCTGACACAAGTTCTGGTGTAAGAAGTGGGAGGCCGCTCTCAGGATGCAAGAGCCACAGAGACTTGATGTCCAATGAAAGACCACGAGAGTCTTTGATTGGAGACGAAAGTTATGAAAACTTGCAGAATGCTCGCTTAGAATTCCGTCACCGGGTATCACCGAGGTCAAGGTCAACTCAGCCCAAGGTCACGTTCAAGGATGAATTACAGTACAAGTTTCTGAATGAGGAGGGGAGTGTTCGGAATAAACCAAGACATTTAATGTCACCTGATCGGGTGCCGAGTTCATCCTCAGAGAAACTCTCCGAAAGAAACGAGCATTTTAGAAAAGATAAAATATATGAGGTGGGGAAAATACCAGCATCACGGTAACCATGGTAACCAGCAGTGTTTAAAATAGGAGCTGTCAGTGAACTGACCAACAGGTGTCCCTACGGCCCAATTCAATTGGACCCATTCATTCTTGATTGAGCACCAATCAAGAGAAGTTTCTTTTGTATTGGTCCGCTAGAACTGTGCTGCCATCTTTTGGCCATCTTTTGACTGCTCCTATTACAATGCGGCACTCACAGACCCTCTCAGAACTTGGTAAAACATGTGTTGCCATCTATAGAAAAGAAACAGAACTACAGAACTAATAGTCTCACCTGGTGTGGCGGCAATGGTTGTACCATGTAGTGTGGGTTCGCCGTCCCAGATACAGTGGAACCTCTCTATTAAGGACACCTTCAGGACTGGTAGTTGGTGTCCTTAATTGAGAGATGTCCAGATTACAGAGGTCAAAATAGATTTGTCAGAAAACTCACCGATTTGGAGAAATCTTTGGCAGAACTTTATCCATTCACAGATTCTACTGGACGAGTTGAAACCTGGTGAGATACAAACAAATGAAATGCAATGTGATCGTGTTTAACAAATGCTGTATTGTGCTGAACAAATTGATACATTTTTGGTACAATGTACAGTGGTGGGCAAAACTATTTTAACACTTGGCATGTTCTTTGTATCGAAATGACAATCAGTAATGAAATAATTTTATTTTCTTTAGAGCAATGCACCTTTTCCAATTACTAGAAGTGAAAAATGGAAACCAGACTTTGTACAGCAACGTCTTAAGATATACCTCGTGTTCGAATAATTTTGGCCACCACTGTACGTTTGTGATGCTGCTGAGACAACTACAGTTTTAACTTTATGAATAAATAATATGAACCAATGTCTTATTTCTTTATACAAGGTTTTATCAAACTGATAGGAGGACACAGATACGATGGACGGGGAATTGGAAAGTTTGATGGGTGATGGACACCAGTGTTGTGATTTAATGACAATATTTCGTGTTTGCGCATGTTAATTTGTCACATAAACAGATGTGTTGCCAAGGCAAAGAGCAGGCACAAACAAAGAAATTCCTCAAGAAATTCATCAGGATGACTCACCAGTCCACATCATCCACTCACACTCACAGTGTTCATGTCATAAGAGGCTTTGATTTGATCCGACAAGTGATATCGTCTCCAGGGGTCTTTTCAGGATTCTGCGGTGGTAGCCCACCAGACAATCGTACTGGCCCAGTTCGGTTGTCCTGTCAAAATTTTTGGTAGCCTCGCACACTCGGCTTCCACCCCTGGTTTCTTTAAAAGTCTACCTTTGGTTACATTGATCGGAATGGCCAATTCTCTTGAAAACTAACAGTTTCTGATCAAGTCAGACTTGACAGCACATATCTCATCACATCAAACTGGTCATGACATTGTCTCTGCCTGATCCGACATGTCGCGACTTCTTTCCTGAACAAATCTGTTTCCAGAAGAAATCTGTTTCCTCAACAAATCTGACTCAGTTGTGAATTAATCCTCTGATAAGGAAAGTGTGTTTGAGATGACTTTCTGAGATCCACGAAATGTTCTCATTGTCACGACAAGCAGGTCAGTTCTCAGTGTTGTCATCTTGCTACACCTTCCTCATCCCTTCAGATCCAATCACTGGTCTGGAAAATAAACCAGAAAACATCAGTATCACCACAAAAAGTGCCATCTGGAGCAGGTCAGTGGAACCAGACTATGGCAAGCCATAATGGAACCAGGTCTATCAAATCTGACTTTTTGAGTCCGATTTTACTCATCATCTGGTTCAAATAGGGTGAGCATCAACCCAAATGACATCAAGAGCAAACTGGGGATCTAAAGTCCCATTTTCATTACCGGTACAGTGGTTTCTGCCATGGATTGCGGCACCGTTTTCACAGGCATTGGGATAATCATCATGCCATTGAATTGTTAACCCATCAAAGGAATTCTCCAAACTCTGTGCAAACGGCACCGCTCATCACAAACCGCGGCGGAATCCACTGTAGTGGAAAGGGACTTAATTCCCCTCTCGTACGCCACCTACCTCCAGTTTCAGGTACCAGATTCGACTGTTTACCTTCCATCACCATCCACATGTTCTGACAAGCTTTCGTGCGGCTACGCGTCACAGAATACGACGTGATAGATGCGATCAATATCGTAGGCAGCAGGAAGACCTGAGGTCCGTACGGCAGCTTCTTACGGAGGAAATATTGTAGGCCGTAGACACTGGCACCACCTATTGACAGGAGAGAAAATCAAAATAAGTGGTAGTTTAACAACATGTCAACAAAGGTCTCCCTTAATACGGGTATAGTGAAGGATCAAACTCCTCACAACGCCACCTACTCTTCTAGTTCTTCCGACCTACTGAGTAGTGGAGTCATCATAAAATGCGGAACGGAACAGATGATGATGGGAACGAGATTGGCGCAGGATAGTGGGAAGGAACACGGTGGCTCTTTAACCTTGGTGGACAAAAGACTAACTGAGAGAAGAAAGACCCGAGTCCGTGCGGTGAGGTCCGCCAGAAGGGTGGACAATCAAGACTTACTGACAATAAATGTAGACATCCCGGCTAAGAACGCTCTTGACTGGCACTTGGCATAGCTTTCATAGTACTGGAAGAAAAGAGAGGACATAGTTTACCAGCCGACTTGTACTGAATCAAAGCAGGATGGACCTGGGAGTTGGAGAGATGACATACCGTACACTTTTTTTCTGGGCGGCCTATGTGTTACTAGGGCCGGGGCATTGTCCCTGCGGGGGGGTGGGGGGGGTGCTATACCCATTTATTCAATGACAACATCATATAACCCAACGAATCAAGTCCCTGTCATCCTGACCTGGGGCCTGGGGATGGCGAGTCTGAACAAACACCTCATTCATGCTGACCACAATCCAGCTATTATTGAGTTAGCCTATGTCATGTTTTGTAGGCCTACCAGCGGTTCATAAAAACACCGGAACGGGCTGGATCGGATTGAAATGGGTCAGAACGGAGGGTGCCTGCCTAAGTGTGCCCCCTTAAGTTAAGTAGCCTGTGACTGTGTGGCGTACACATAGCCAGGCACATGCCTACTACAAGCAACACACTTAGGCCTAGGAGGCTATGGCCTACATTACACCAAATTACATAACATAGGCCTAGGCCTAGGCCTACACTATCATCAGCTATTACGTGACTATAGAAATAGGATTAGGCCTATACCAGTAGCAACATTGTATACATTTATCACACTTCTCTCACAACTCACAGGGAACTTCTTTGAATATGTTTCTTTCACTTTAGTGAGATCATTCATGATGTGAATGAATATTTCTCCAAATATAAGAACTTTTTGTTGTGTAAAAACAACTTCCTTTTGCCTTTAAGGAGACTGGTGCCCGGTACTATAGACTAGTGTGACATCCACAATGGTTTTCAATCTCGACTCCAGTACAGATTTAGCAAACATACAGTACTCGGGTTGTGTTCGAACGCATTGTTGGAATCGAGGTTGAAAAGTGGCACTTCTGTCACGTAGCTCCCTGAAAATTTCTGACTGTCTTCTGAATGTCAACAAAGAATGACATAAAAAGTGTGCGTTTTCTTCTCTTAGTCATGAATGAAAAATATATTTTCATGAAACTCTGAGTTGTGATCTTGATTTCCTTTATGGACAGAGGAAAATTCCTGTGTAAAAATGGACGGATTTTTGAGAAAATAAGCATTTTAATAGGCCTACACTTTTACTTTGACAGTCTGCTGAGCTGAAGAGTGTTTGTGATGATAGGCTTAGCTGATAGCTAAGACAAGAGCAGGCAATCCTAGAGCCTAGTGATAGTGATTGTCTATCAATTTACCGGTAGGCCCTTCAAGCCTAGTCACGTTTTGCGACCGATTGGCCTTCATATTTATATTCCTACTTATGTTGTTGATATCCGTCACTGACTGTCATAATATCAAATGTATTATACAGTGATAATGATTATTAATTAGCAGTCGGAGTAACAATGTAGGCCTCGGTTACATACTGTCTGTAGGCCTAGGCCTCTTCGCCGACACTCAATTTTACCACAGACAGATCAATGTGGGCCTCGTTATCAAATGATTAAATGCTGGTAGATGGCATAATGTAATGCCTTTTTATATCAGGACTCATTGTCATGACTGTTGATAATGTGGGTCGATGATACTTCAATATGGTAATTGCTCTTTCCTATTAGGCCTACTCAGCTTTGCGGTAAATCACAGGAGCTTGAGGCATACATTTCACAGGTTGTTGGTTTGTTTTCTCCGAGGTATGTACATTAGTAGACATTTTCAATTTGGTTAAAGGTACCTTTAGCTTAATGAAACAGGCCCCAGGGCATCACTCAGGTGTGTGTTATTACCGGGGTATGTGTTCCTTGGACCTTCAGTGAAACACACCCACCACCCCTGCAATGCATGCCTCAAACCCTCAAGCCCCTGTGGACTTATAACACTCTGACTCGGAGTCATTCATGTCATACTATCCAATAGCAATCTTAGTCAGTGACATTTCAAGTAGAAATATCAGACTAGAGGGCATACAGCACTGGGTCAGAAAGTTTGGCACTGGCATTCAACCAGTCATGCCAATGTGTGTCACATACTGCCATTGGCCTAATCACAGTTAATGAATCTACACTTGAGTACCATACCTGGTATTATCATTTATCTCTTATGGATCTTTGTTAATCATGGTAAGTACTATTGTTGGTGTCAAATCATTGATATGGTGATATGGGCTGACTCCATTCCTCAGTTTTTGCCCATCAGGAGCAGGTCAGACTATCATTTAGTGTACCGGTATTCTGATCCTGGATTTGCATGGAAGTTCATTAGTGTACTATTTCAATACCAGGTTTGCCAAACAGAAGACTGACCATGTGAAAGGAAAAAGATTTGGATACAATATACATGACTCGCGATGAAAGTTGAACCAGAAAAAGGTAAGATTAATTAAGTAGACAGGCTGAACGAAAAGACGTTGTACTTCAGTTGTTAGTGACATGATATCCTTTGGGAACTTGTCGATGATGATATCCTTTTGAAGAGCCTTGATAGCCTTGTGGTTATCACGTCCGCGTAGCAAGCAGCAGGTCCTGGGTTCGAATCCCGGGCCATGTGGGATGTCATCCCTGGCTCTTCACATCCCTGGCTCTTCACATCCATCGCATGGGAGATTAAGCCACAGTGCTTTGTGCCTTTGCAAGGGCAAGTAAAAGACCCCATCCAAGTGAGCAACATGAGTAGCTTGAGATGGCCTCCAATAATGCTATGGCTTCAGCCCTGACAGAAAAATCTGACACAATATCCTTTGGGAACATATCAACAAGTCTCAGCTCTACGTGTCAGAACAAGGCCCTTCCCGTCATGACTGTGTTTCTCTTAAACGTCAGTTCAAGATTTTTTTGATGAACTTTCACCTTCTGTGAGGGTCATGTCCTCAATTTCAAACAAAAAATGAAGATATGATGTACTTCAGTGAAAGATAGCGATTCTGATGAACTATTGTCCTACTGACCTCATCATAAACCATATTAGAGATATTTTGTGTTGAAGGAAATTACTCGGCATTTAATCCCTAAATCCATGACATTTCCACAAAGACCTTTTGTTTGATTGCTAGAAGTCAAAGTATCAGTCGAAACCTGTCACCTCGGAGGTTCTGGGTTCAAATCCCAGTCTGATGGGTCATAAACCTTGGCAAAGGGTACCAGTATCAAGGCAGCAGCACCTAGGTGATATTGGAAACGATCTGATCGCAAGCAAGCAAAATCGGCTGTTATACCAGGTGTATGCTGGAGAGTGATGCATGGAATCCTCTCGCCAGCGATGTTCGCCCGATGTCAAACAATATGAAAGCCGATATCTCCTAGTCTGCCATGGCTGGCGAGAAGATCGGTGGTGAGTAGATCACTTGCGATATCGCCTGGTGTGCTGCTGGCTTTAGTCTCCAATTGTGTCTTCCAGATGTGGAGAAGGCAGCAGCCAAGTCTCAAGCCACAGAGGAGGTGAACTTCCCCCCTGTTGGAGAAACAGAAGAGGAGATTGTCCCCCCGGATGGAGGCTGGGGTTGGTTCTGTGTGGTGGGTTGTGCCCTCATGCATACCTTCCTCATCGGAACAGAGCGATCATTCGGCTTCATCTATCTGGAATTAATCGACATGTTTCACCAGAGTGCAGCTTTGACAGCGTGGGTTGGGAGTCTGACTACCGCCCTCAGGTTGGGCCTAGGTAAGAATGTGACAACAGCATGGTTCCTGCAGCTTTTCAGTCGGCAAATTCAAGGCCTTTTCAAGACCAAACAAGGCCAAAATCAAGGTCAACATTTTGTGAATGATTGCAAGAATCACAAACTTCGATGCATGAAGGATAGGTGTATTTCTGACGTGCCTCACACGGTTTTCATTACCAAAGAAGAAAGCATCGTAAGAAAGGGGGAAATAATTCAAAGAAATCCCAAACCGATCCATCATGAAATTTAAGGCCTTTTCAAGGCCACTGAGCCAAAAACTGTGGTTTCAAGGCTACAGTGTTCAAGGCCTTGAAGCTGAAAAACAAAATTCAATGCTTTTCAAGGATCCACGGGAACCATGAATCATGTTGTACTGAATAAGACTAACTTGCAGCATGTACATTCCCATTTTGGGATCAAACTGGCGTCATCTTGATTTCGGCTGATGATCAACCAGGATACTGGCACATACATGTCTCGTCAGCTGTTTCACATTCCGTCTATTGACTCCAGGCACTGACTCATTTCTATTCCAGGCCCCCTGGCTAGTCTGCTTGCCAGCCGGTTCACATGTCGTGTCGTGACTATGGTCGGAGGATTCATCTTCTTTGCTGGCGTTGTTCTAAGCGCCTTTCCACCAAATCTCTTCTACCTGTTCTTCTCATGGGGAGTCCTGATAGGTACGTATAAGAATTCAATGGGACGCTAGGCAAGCGACAGGTCCCGGGTTCATATCCAGCGTTGACCATGTGGGATATCAACCCTGGCTCTTCACGTCTGTCCCATGGGACAGTAAACTGTGATGCCTTGTACCTTGTGCCTTCACGAGGCAAGTAAAAGACCCCATCCTTGTAAAGGAACATGAGTAGCTTGAGATGGTCTCTTCCATACTTAACAGGGCAAATACAAATACTCCAGTAGTAATCTTCACAATTATTTCCAGGTGTGGGTGGTGCGATGGTCTACACACCAAGTTTCATCATTGTTGGAAAATACTTTGACAAACGACGTGCAATCGCGAATGGTATTTCCACGGCTGGTGGTGGGGTCGGACAATTTGCTTTTCCCCCATTGTACACAGCTCTTTTGGGCCATTATGGTTTCATGGGAAGTTTGCTGGTGATTGGTGCTATAACTTTTAATCTGATCAACTGTGGTGCCCTTTATCGTCCACTTAAACCAAGAAGAGTCTCCAAAAATAGAGGAGGGAAGGTTGAGCCGGGAATGTCAACCAGGACTGATCAACATTACGAAAGTATCGAGATGAAAGAACGACAAATGGACAAAAACGACAGTCAGAATGGAGACTCAATTGGAAGTATAAGAAAGGAAGAGAATATAGAAGGGGCCAGGGATGGGGACTCGATTGGAAGTATAAGAAATGAAGGAAATATAGCGGGGGCCTATGATGGGGNTGCTGCTAGCACATACCTGGCGTCAACAACCGATTTTGCTCGTTGGCGATTAGATCACTTGTGATATCGCCTGGTGTGCTGCTGGCTGCCTGGTGACCTGATCTCTGAAAGATGGCACATCAATTTTCAGGTCTCCTTCATGATGTCACTGGATCTTACAGTACAGCTTTCTACTACTCAGCATCAGCAGCTTTCTGCAGTTCTCTCGTCTACGCATCCCTCATCACGCTGCATCTGATCAGACAGCGGCGCCACCGACAGGAGAGAGTGGAACCAGTACAAGATGAAGAGTTATGAGAGTGAGAGAACAGATGAGGTGATGTCAAACTGGGAGTGAGAGAACAGATGAGGTGATGTCAGACTGGGAGTGAGAGAACAGATGAGGTGATGTCAGACTGGGAGTGGGAGAACAGATGAGGTGATGTTGAACTGGCTGGAGTACATCGGTACGGCCAGGAGAGAAAGGAGTCAATGACACTGAGGCCTTTTCAAGGCCACTGAGCTAAAAACTGAGATTTTCAAGGCTATTTAAGGCCTTGAAGCCAAAAAACACAATTCAATGCTTTTCAAGGATCTGCAGGAAACATGGCTGGTGTCCTGAAAGCACCACACTCATGTGTAGCACCAATAGGCTTACCAGAGTGGCTATATTGTGATTCTGATCTCCTCCTTTGGCTGATAATCCATGAAACTAATCCTTATCTAGTCATTTGAATACCCTGGCAGTCACTCACAGTCAGTATTTATCAGAGGTGATTTCTTTTTTTGTTTTTTAGGTGAAGTTAGAGTACTTATTATGTATACTGTTTTAAATTCAGATTTAGTCATTTTTGTTTGTTTTGTTGGTGAAAATCTAAAATGGCAGCCTATATCAAAATGTGCCTCATAAAAAATGTTTACAATTAGAACCTTATACGTGTATATTCAGGGATAATTACTTACCGGGTATATCCTATTCAACCGGTACTAATAATCAGGGTCATGTATTAAATACAAGCAGCAAGACCATGCTGCAATGACGTAGTGGCTATTATCATTAATATATACCGGTAGATCATGCCCTTCACAGATAAGTACAGGGCTGTTTTTCCCTCAGATTCTGGGACCAAATTTGTAGACTTTCCCCAGAACATTTTCATGAACTGGTCACATTACTACACTGAAGTCAGCCTAAAAATGCTGCTCAACTAATAACAAAACTGGTGCTTATTTTGTATAGCATGCAACTAACCTTACACTTGCCGGATTGTGCTATTCAGTTGTGTTCACCGGATGTTACCATTACAAGTCTTTATGTACCGGTACTGAAAAAAGACATGGGTACACTGCACTAGAGCAGGGTGGCTTGTTACCACGTGGTAACTACAGGCTCTTTACTCTTCATATTGGGTCTTTGCTCAAGTAAAGAAAAACGTACTTATATAGTGTGTTTTATAAAAAATTTATTTAATAAAAACCATATTTATATTGAACATATTTTATGTACAATACCTTTCATTCAATGATGATGAAATTACACTTTATCCATCGCTGAAGAGTGTCTTATTTAATCCATTGGGAAATTTGATTCTTCGTTCCCTTCTTCAACCCCAGAGGGCAGCACATTCACAAGTTTCCGAGTTCTCCATCCATGAGAATCCTGAATCACCAACAACAAGAGTTCTGGAGGGCATGGGTTTTGCACTTGCTGTCACACCATGCTCGACAGCTGTACTTGTATCACGTTGAGATCATCAAACACCCACGACGGCAGTGAGTGAGACTGGTGAAGGTCGGCAAGGGCACCAATATCATTCTTCAGACGGGAGATTATCTCCTTGCACTGCTGTTCAGGCTGGAACGAGATGAAGACATAATTGCGGGTGGTTGCATTACTGAGGTGGTCGTCAAGCGGGGTTCCACTGTAGTTGGTGAGCAATGGCAATTCTTGCCTGGATCACTGAGTGTAAAGGCCCTGTCACACTTCTGCCTATCCTGATTCCTTATGAGTTGCCCATTGACATTTTTTCATACGCAGTCGCATGCACAATATGCACCCCATATGCATCTCAATCGTTTTGTGTAAGTTTTGTTCCGTACAACTGCCTATGAAAAAAATGTCAATGTGCAACTCATAAGGAATTAGGATACGCAGAAGTGTGACAGGGCCTTCAGAGGGACTGGGAAATTGTTAGAGATAGAAGCCTTGCAGTTGTTGAATTTGCCATGCTTACATCAATATTATTATGTTTTGACCTCTTTGCTGGAGGTTCCTGTGTCGGTGACCCGGGACAGCTTGATTTATTCCTCGACTCTGGTGATGGGAGTTTTGGTACGATTGTATCACAGGTTTTGAGAGCTTCTTGTTGAAGTTGGAGGTAGTCTTGAACAACAAACAACTGTTTGCTTTTATGAGGAACCTGAAAATAATGGCAAGATACGTGTGATATCCATCATCATCATCATTATTATTATTATAGTTGTCTGGCATTCATTGCCTTTGTGACCACACATCAAGAAGTTGGACCAGGTGGGAACTGAGCTGATGGGTGCTGATGAAGCCACTCAGCACATCCTAAGCAACACCACACGGCCATTTCATGTTGGACACTATAATGAGACGATGCACAAACTTTTTTTATACTTGCCTTGTTCAAGAAATCAACAATGCTGTCCCTGACCCCTTCACGTAGCTGTAAACACTCCGGCACCACGCCCTCATGGGGCGTCTCCTCGGCAAACTGACTAAACGCCTCAAGAGCATTCTGCCTAACCATCAAACATGGATCAGTCAGAAGATGAACAAACATTTCTGGCAGCATTGAGAGGATCTGGGACTGTTGGAATGATGGAGGGATACTTTTCTTTCCGAGGGCCCCGAGGAGGTGAGATATTGATAATCTAAGCGAGTCTATTGTATCCTGCTTCTGGAGGGAGTGAAGGAAGTTAAGAACCTGAAAAAGAGAGGGTCAATCAGACAAATGTAATGGAGCTAGTCTTGATGATGATAGCCAGGTTATGCAGACATGAGCCCATTTTACACTGAGGAATTTTCAGCATGCTTGGTCCGGACAGGGCATGATTCAGTACAGTTCTGTCGAGTGTAAACGGGTCGAGCCAGGTTGTCCCGAAACCAAATGAGCCCTGCAATCAGAGGTAGGTTGACTCCAGGTCAAGCACGTTTCAGTACAATTCTCTGTAGTGTAATAAACGGGTAGAGCCAATCTGGTAGGCTGATCTTAGTGCAGTGCAGACATCAACTAATCGTTCTTAGCCTTTACCATTCATTACCATGACAGACGGCAAGCTTTTTCAGGCAACTTGCCGGGCTCGGCTCGGTTGGTTATGGCAGTGTAAACGGGCCTGTCCTGTTTGAATTTCCAAGCGGGCTCGGGCCAGGTCTTCAACTGAGCTGGGGTAAAAAGGGCTATATTCATACGTAAATGGCCTGCTACAGAACCTGTGCACACCAGCAGGTCTTTATGAGGTCCCCACACATCACCCTCTCCTCCCATGTAACCATCATCCTACACTCACCAGAAGAAGTTCTTCTGTCTGTAGATCTAGCACCAGATATCTCGTCACCTCGGTCAGCCCCGTGACACACGCTGCTAGGATCCGGTGTCTGCGGACATCGGGGACTTGTAGTGATTTCCAAACTCCCATCGTGCAGTTCGTGATGGCTGCTCGCTCGGACGTGGAGACGATATGCTCCATGACTGAACCATAGCTCTGGAGGTTCCTCAGACAACGCAAGTTAATCAACTGAAATAAGATTTAAAGACGAGTTTAAGTCAACTGACTGATTGGTGAAATTACAAAGGATTGAATGCATTATATTCTAATCGTTGAAGAGGCCTGATAGCCGAGTGGTTATCACATCCGCTCAGCAAGCGACAGGTATATCATCCCTGGCTCTTCACCTCCGTCGCATGGGACAGTAAGCTGTGGCGCCTTGTACCTTGTGTCTTTGCAAGGGCGAGTAAAAGACCCCATCCAAGTGAGGAACATGAGGAACTAATGTCTACCCACCAAGTTTTTAGCATCTTTAAGTTTTCTGACTTGACTTTTATTCCATCTGTTCATCCCATCCAGACATGATGCCACTAACTTCTCAACGGTTGGACGGAGAAGGTCCGGTGACAGGTTAGCGATTGGAATAATGGACCAAAGATGGCAGCACTTGGGAACCGGGAACTCCTGAACAAAATCACCCTGGAATAGAACAGTCATTGGTTGAGATGATAATGAATCACAGTCAGCGGTCGTGGGGACATTTGCTCACATTCAGCCAGGAGTTTGAGATCAACTTGCCATTCATAAACTTGAATCCATGAGGTAGAGTATGTTTGTATTCCTACCTGATGTTCCGGGGCCAGAAACAGGAAGAGCCGCCTCAGTAACAGTGAGAGGTGGAGATACTGAGGACTGGAGTTGATGTCAAGTCCGATGAGTAACTTTCCTATAGCAAGACAGTGATTCCTGCACAGTTCGGCCGAACCATATCTGTGGAAGTAGAAAGGATGATACGTAGAAGAAGGAAATCTGGGCAGCACCCAAGACTGACAGAACCATACTGGTCTGCATACAATGGAGTAACTTGAAGGACCTACTAGTTTGACAAGTCCTCAACCCCAACTCTAAAGCCAGTGGTATCTAGCAGTCAATCGCTTCTATTTGTATCTGTATGTTTCCATCTGGGCCGAAGCCATGGCAATTAGCATTATTGGCCCTGGTAAGTACGGAAGAGGCCATCTCAAGCTACTCATGTTCCTCACTTGGATGGGGTCTTTTACTTGCCCTTGGAATGGTACAAGGTACAAGGCACCATGGCTTACTGTCCCATGCGACGGACGTGAAGAGCCAGGGATGATATTCCAAATGGCTCGGGTTGGATTCGAACCCGGGACCTGTTGCTTGCTAAGCAGATGTGATAACCACTAGGCTATCAGAGCCCTTTGGTAGTCAGTCACTCCCTACCATGACATTCCCCCGGGTACTTGCATAATGAATTAATAAGGAACCCTACCTTGCTACCAAACACCAAACATCGATTGCCATCAGAGCAGAGTGGATGCTGGACGTTAGTACATTGCTGAGAAGACACGTCTCCTGAAGAAAAAAAGCAACTCAGTTGTTTATGTTGTCAGGAGACAAACGTTCTTCAAAATTACCTTCAGTTTACCTGCACGGAGACAACCCATTTATACACTTGGGTGGAGAGAGGCCAGTTTGGCGAAGCGGCTTGCCCAAAGTCGCACGCCGCAGTGGGATTCCAACCTGGGACCCTCTGACTGCTAGTTGGAGATCCGAACCACTTCACCACCGTGGCTCCTTACCCGTCAAAGACTGACTTACCAAGATTGGAAAGTGGTGATGAGGTAAGCTGCAAGCGAAGGCTGACAACCGTGTGATTATATACTCATATAACCCCACATCTCGGCTTGGTTTGCCCTCACAAGGAACTCCAGGGAGGGATGTTGGGGTACACAACCCGATGTGACCTGAAAGAGTCAGAATAGAAGTTTCATACTACATGTATGTCAAGTTTAGGGACTGAAGACATGTGACAAAAACTGGACCAAATCATGGTGACTACATGTATCTGGTGGATTTGACTGCCCCGAAAGACCATGATTGAAATACAATCCGTATTTTTTCTATTTCTTAGAGCCACAATGTTAGCCACGCTTGTCTCTCACCACAGACCTTTCCAACAAAGATGGTGGCCTACTGGTTCTCCCACATGATGCCGTGGTTATTCATTGTCCAAGCATGATATGGGTGGTATTGTTTGGGTGAACACCACCTGGCGAGAGGATTCCACACATCGCTGTCCAGCGTACACCTGGCGTCAACAGCCGATCGCTTGCGATATCGCCTGGTGTGCTGCTGGTTTAACTGACTGTAGTGCTACACTTACATTTTGCCACCGAGGTAAATACAGCCTGAACGATGTCATCTTTATCATCAGATGGACGTCGACTCATCCACTGATCAAGTGTCTGATCTGAAAGAGTGAAATATCAAGTGATTAACCCTTTTCCTTTTCCAGGTGATATTTTTCCATTTGTTCCCTGAAGGGTTTTCACCAAAACTGTCACTGATTTTTCAGAGCCCAAAAATCTACAAGTGAAATTCAAAACTGTCTATTTATTACAAGTATGTTCCTATGATAGTGTTACTGGGTGACCTTTCATTGACCGTGACCTTCTGAGTCAAGGTCAAACCAGAGACATTATCATGATGATTTCGGGCACTTCAGGTAGATACGCCTCGGGCACTGCAGGTGCCATTGTGTTAAAATCATTGAAAAGTGTTGGGACTTCATATTTTTGTACACTTGCTTCTCAGGCAAAACTTAATCTCTGGTTGAAAAGCTTTAATAAGAACCTAGTTGTGTTTCTTTCTCACCTTCAGTTTTGGCCACATGATGAAGACAGGTCAGCTGTAGCAGACACCGGGGTACAACATCCTCAGGTGATGTATCTGTAACAAAGGAACATACAACAAAAAAATAATAGAAAATTAAATACTTCGATTCTATTGTGTCATTTTTGACTGGTGCAACTAATTGCCTTTAACAAACCTAGCTTACCATCTCTTGAGGTAACTCTCTCTATGAACTGATGACTGTTGATGATGTTGGAGATTAACATCTCCATAGGTCCTAACACATGTTTTCTGAGCTCCTCCATGAGGTGAGGGGGGATGGTCTGACCTGACGGGGATGGTGGGATGAACCTGAGGACAGGAGAGGGGACAACCCGTAAAGCAGAATATGAAAGGAGAGGTCAAGGTCAAATGTGCGACAACAGACGTCCAGCATTAATATCACAATCACAAGACACTCCAGATTTGTATTTCTGTTTAGATTTTTCATCAGGTCTGAAGCCACAGCATTATTGGCCCTGATAAGTACAGAAGAAGCCACCTCAAGCTATTCATGTTCCTTACTTAGATGGGGTCTTATACTTGTCCTTGCAAAGAAACAAGGTACAAGACACCACGGCTTACTGTCCCATGCGACGGACTGAAGAGCCTATTGTATATAAGAATTTAACATTATCATTATTATTACCTGTTTATATAGAGAAGAAGATTATATAAGGCACTATTCGACTCTCCCAACCGATCAGACAATTCTTTAACCAGCACCAGTAAGATTTTCACCTGAAATCCCAGGATTTTCACCGACTTCATGAACATTTTCTCATCGCCAGGAGACAGCACCTGAAACGTCAATGTCAGTGTGGTCAAGATAACCCAATAGAGACACCTATCTTCTTGCACTTTCCATCTGTAGCTTACACCGCCCTGAAATGCCACTGCATTAAGCTGAATAGAGACACATACAATGAGTCAAGGCAATTTATTGCGGTATCGGCGTCTGGAGACATGGCGGATTGTGGCGCTGCCGGTAGTAATCGATGATTTTGATTTCTGCATTGTCATTAAAGGTGATGGGTTTTTTGTCAAAAAGTTAGCGTGGTCTTCTAGGCAGCTCACGGCAGGGCGGTTTAGGGTGGCATGGGCTCTATTGGGTTAATGGGGAGGAAACTGCGTGATGGTGAATCCTGACAGGTTTTCGGGCACATCACTCACAGTGCCACCTCCTGATGTTAGGGTTCAAACGGATCCTCATTTATGATGAGCTGCTTTCAAATAAATCATGTCAAATTAATTGACAACTGCAATTTATACCGGGACATATAACTGTAAGCATCAAATAAAACTTACCTCCCCCTGGGGACTTAACGAGGGAGCCAATTGAAACAGGTATTGGTACGCTGCTTGGATACTGTTACTAAGGCCAGCAATCACCATGGTGACATCCAGTTTGTTGCCTAGCAACATCTTGTGTTGACATGTTAATCTGCAAGTAAGTTTTAGCATTGGTTATGGTTCATGANGTGGACAAAATCAGTGGAATGAACCAGCAATTGTGCTATTGAATGGTCTATTGAAGAATAAAAGTACATGAAAAAAGTCTGTCGTTTTTGAAAGCATTCAATGTACTTCACGAACTATTTGAAAGCATTCAATGTACTTCACAAACTATTGTCCACTTTTATTTGGGTGACCCAGATTTGGTAAATCACGACTCTCCCCATATCCTGTCGTGTGGCCTGGGGGAATCATGAGACGATTGGCAGGAATTCCCTTTGTTGTGTTGTCTTGATGGCCTAGTGGTTATCAGGTCAGCTTAACATGCGGCAGGTCTCAGGTTCAAATCCTGATAATCATCCCTGGCTCTTCAGTCTGTCGCATGGGACAGAAAGCCGGACCGCCCCCAAACTCAGAAGTGTCTTCAAGAAGCCCGAATTTTGATATGACTTAGTTTTTGAAATATGAAGATATTATTGAAAATACCCAAGAGCCCATGCTGATGACACCTTTTTTATGTCACTGAGATTTCTGTCGCATCATCGGTGACGTCGGCAATGTCATGTGACGAAATGACGTCATTATGTCCCCCAAGTGCTCCTAATGACATGACACATCTTGCATGATGCCCGTCAGACTTTCTGTTTCCCCACTGAACGGGTATTGCCTTGTTCACTAAAATACACAAATTTATAGTTTTGAAATTGTGAATTTCGTGGGCCGTGAAATCATTCTTATAGTGCCATTTTTCACAGCCACGACTTATTCCCTTTAAACTAGGACGTGTAGGGACAGCTTTAGGTCACCGAGGATGGCATCAACAATGCAAATGAAAAGATTACTGCAGAGATGTGGGAAACAGATGTCACTTCAACAATAGGAATAAACCCGCATTCATGAGAGAATAAAACACGTTCATCAGGAAAGATCTCTAATTGACTTCCCACTCATAGGAAGTCCCACGATTTTTTGTGATTAACTGGAGCAAATACTAGTGACGCTTGGACTAAGTTACATGATATGGTTCCTCTTGACCTGTTTATTATTCTTGACTGACATTCGAACATCGACTGAGGAAATAAACTGAAACGAATCCCAGATTCGATCGACCTCAATCGAAAATTTCCTTTCTTAATAAAACATGTCAATAGATGTGATTTCATTGGCTGGTTGTTTGAATATACGTGGAGAACGAGACATAAATAAGTAGCTCAACACCTGAATGGTATTGATCAGTTGTAGATGTGCGTACGATGAGATTTGACTGAGCAATTCCAACACAAGAGAAGCTTACAGCTGGGGTATTTACCAAGTGCTACATACGAATACTAAGGACAGAATGGTAAGTCACTTTTATTGATCAACTTCTTGAGAACCATGACCTGACACAGGGTTCCCAGTGGACCCCTTGAAAATAGGGGTTTTGAGGGTCTCACATCAGTTTTCAGGGGTCCTCAATTACTCGTGAACCAGGGGCCATATTCTCGAAGCCTTCGCATTTTTTGCGTGCACGCAAGTCTATTGTTTGGCTGCACATGCTCTATTGTTCACTGACTGCCTTACAATAGGTTTGTGTGCATGCAAAGTTGCAGAGGCTTTATGAATATGGCCCCAAATTTTCAAATTACATGGGTCCTTTCTTTGTATTGGGGTATTAAAAAGACACTCTTCAAGGGTTATCTCGAGTTCTGTATGACAATCACCAGCTTTTTGGAGCTAATAAGACTGCTGGTACTACTCTATAGGGGAAAATGCTTTCATGTATTTCACGATTGGCAGGAATCACCTTGTTGTGTTGCCTTGATCGCCTAGTGGTTATCACGCTTGCTAACCAGCAGCAGGTGCCGGGTTCAATTCCCTGGCCATATGGCTCTTCACATCAGTCGCAAGGACAGTAAGCCGTGGTGCCTTGTAGGTACCTTTGCAAGGGCAAGTAAAAGACCCCATCCAAGTGAGGAACATGAGTAGCTTGAGACGGCCTCCTCCATACTTACCAGGGCCAATAATGCTTTGGCTTCGGCCCTGATGGAAACTATACAGAAGATGCAGTATTGAACATTCAGTTCTTGTTTCCTCAGCTGATTTAACATTTCAGGAAACCTTTTTTTCCTTCCAGGAGGCAGGTTCGATCACATCTGTAACCGTGGATGAGAAGGTAAGGAGAGCAACTTCTGGTATTACATTCTACCTCAGATTGCAGGGCTCAGCTTGGTTCCTTCTGGTACCAGGACAAACTGGCTCGACCCGTCCACACTTCCTTGGCAAAATTGCACTGAACCGTGCTCAGTCCGGACCGAGCATGGTGAAAATTCCCTAGTGTTAAAGGGGCTGTAGATTTTACCTCTCCATCCATGCCATCATAATTTTTGCCCTTCCTGTTTCCAGTACATCAACACCTTCACTTACGATGAAGAAGATTGGGACATCCTGTTGGAGCCCATTTGTAGTGACAAAAAAGATATCTATGATTCTGTTCGGAAAATTCACCTGAGTGCCGGCAATGTCCCAAATGCAGATCGCTTTATCAAAGTGGACAGGAAGACAAAGACCGTGAGTGCCACAGGCTCAGCTAATGACCCATCAAGTAAGTACACCTCCATGAATAAAGTTGCTTCTTAAAGGCAATAGGTCACGGCAGACAAAAATGACTCTTAAGGATAATTTTGTGACCAACGAAATTCACAATTTCAAAATTACAAGTTTCTGTATTTTGCGAATTACATCCATTTTTTGTGCCCTCGTGTTCATACAGCAGTGCAGCCATTTTGAGGACTGCATGGTCACAAGTTTTGTGATCATGGCTGTGGTTAAGATCGGGCAGCCACTAAGCTCTGTGTGCACATTGCTTTCAATAATGGAAGCCTCTCATAAGATTGCCACATTTTCATGATCGCTACAATTCTTTTCAGCCATTTGGATTAGTGAACGGTGGGATGATGGCAACCTACAGTTCATCACAGATGAAGCCCCTGCATTCATTATGTATGTCAGCAACTGGAAACTAATGGCAAGGGTAAGTTTTCATGGAGAACCACATCAGAAACATGAACTCATGAACCTCCAACAATTTTTTTTTACATTTTTCTGTCAGAGCTGAAGCCATAGCATTACTGGCCCTGAGTACGCAAAGGCATAAGGTATATAAGGCACACTGCTTAAAGTTAAAGTTTGGGTTTATAGTCTGATCTCAACAACGGTACCTTATAAGACCCCTTGCATGGCAAGGGGTTAATATCACATGATAGAAACACAATTCTTGGTGAATCAAGAAAGCCCAGTCAGTCAACTGTTAGTTGTCAGATAGGTACCGGGGTTGGGTACATGTACTTTATTTGACCTTTTCAATATTCGCTTATTTTAACTTCAGGAACGCAACAAGAAAATGGATGACAATGATGACAGCACAAAATTCAACCCTAAATTTTCTAAGCCGGGGAACCACTGTTTATTGGAGTCAAAGAGCACACCTGGCCTATTCATAGCATTTGACCACAATGGCAAGTTTCTGGACCAGAGGGACACGCCTGACTGCACTAACACAATTGACAAGCACCTCCTGTTTCAAGTCTTTAAGCGCTGAATCATGAGAGTTTAACAACAACCGTCACTGCTACCCCAAAACATGAATGAGAACCTGAAGAGGCAGAAAACCAGCGGACATAATAATAGAGGAATGGGGAACCGGAGGAACTAACAATAGTAACATCACGACGTGGTGCTGTGAGCGGTGCAACCGAAGTTTCTTTTTTCTAATGTTATTTCCATTTATTTATGGCGTGAAAACAACCTTTTTGTTTCGGTCGCCTGGCATTAAAATTTTCATTGCCTTGTAGCAGTAGAAAATGTCTCCATTTTTCGGTGCTTTTGCCTTAAAATGAAGAGATAGGATGGCGATAATGGCAATGTCTTTACCTCATTATTCCTGTAGAAAAATGTACAGCTCATTTTTTCATGACGCAACGTCAACACTGAAAATGACGTCAATGACGTCGCTTCGGTCGCACCACTCGCAGTGCCGACCTGTCGGGATAAACGGCACGCGGGTTCCTCATTTTAACGTGATCCTGATATGATTATATAAATAATACTTGCACAAATGTTAATGTCATTTACCAATATTATTACTCAAGAATGGACTTCTCCTGGATCAGAATATTATATGAGGCAAAATAGACTAATTTATTAGTGCTTACAGTGATGAGGCTATCGCTACCGAAGTCCGTTTCTTTTTCTATTGGACCCTCTTTGGTCTCAATTGCATGACCCTACAGGCAGCCTTCTCGTATGCATTTTGACATGCTCATTACACTGACTGGTTGGCATGAGAATCTAACTCTGACATGTATTGTAAGTACAATTGCTAGTGCCACCCGTGATGAAATGACCAAACTGATATGAGCCTCATACTAGCTAGATGCCTATAGGGTCACTTTAATTACTGTGGGTAATAATTGCAAATCTTATGGGAGAAGAACAAGGAACCAGAAATGAATCATTATCTTCATTACCTGTTACCATTCAGTAGTCATTACCTGTGACCATTCAGCAGTCATTACCTGTGACCATTCAGTACCCGGTAGTCATTACCTGTGACCATTCAGCAGTCATTACCTGTGACCATTCAGTAGTCATTACCTGTGAGCATTCAGCAGTCATTACCTGTGACCATTCAGTAGTCATTACCTGTGACCATTCAGTAGTCATTACCTGTGACCATTCAGTANCTCTTCAGCAATCAAAATGATATTTCATTCCACCCTGCATTTTTAAAGTAAACTTTGCCCTACCTTTGGAACAAGTTTAGAATAGAGCACTGTCTCAGCTTCTTCCATAGCGACACATGGGAGGAATGACGCCGTTAGGATCTGCAGGGTATTCACTTCCTCCTCTAGAGATGAAGCCGACTCCAAATATGACTGACTGGTTAAGGAACTTAGAAAATTTGAAATCTTACAATGAGGCAAGACACAAACACACTGCAAACTACTTGGCAGGTAAATTTACCACTCAAAAGGAGTTGGTCACATTTGCAAAGTCTCGTGACTTGACTGATTTCAGTTTTGCACTGGTTTCTCTAGGCTCCGGCCTCCACAATACAAAAGGATACCATCAATTTCGGTACAGCTGCTGGAAACCTCTCCCTGCAATCAGCCTCCGACCATGAAGCCACATCTTCTAGGAAGGATGTTTGAGACATTCCAACCAAACTGTTATTTTACTGTTCCACAGCAGAAAACAGAACAGTTAATACCACCAGGTAACTATCAAAGTTGGTTACGGTATATTATACCAAAAAAGGTGCAAAAAATCCACTCATGACTAGCCAAAGCTGATCCGTATTGATAATCAGTCGAATTAGTCAGGGACTGAAGCTGATGTTTTCATCACTACGACAAATGCTATAATCACTACCACTGTATCAGTGCGAGCGGTACACAGTATAGTCAGTAACCAAACTCAAATCTAGCCAAGGCCCCTAGGCCTTGAAGTTGATGAACCAGGACGTGAAACTGCAGTCGGTGAAGAAGAGCCAAGGCGAGCTGAAAAGAGAAGACCAAAAATCAATCAAAGTCTACCTAAGCTACACCAGTTAGTACAGCACGCCTAAAAAATAGCCCGGCGGCCAAACCCAAATCATGAAATCCAAATTTGACACAAAATGACACAACACCACCACTAGGCCTAATCATCAGTACCCTAGCTAGGCGGCCTTAGGAGGGGGACCTCCCGTCCCGTATGCCCAAAACCAAGGCTGAAAAGTCAGGATGACCAAACCTGCTGATTTCTTGCAGCTTTGGACGTGGTCCCAGAACTGTGTCCGAAAATAGGTAGGGCCTAGCCATGTGCAATGATAGCACTTTTGCCCGAGGCCGCGTGTATTTTACTGACAATCGAATGTCGGAAACCACTGATAACATTTTTTCGTCTTGGCCATCCGTAGGCCTAATTACTATAAATCATACTTGGGTACATTAGTGAGAAATGAGAACTCTTTCTTCACTGTAGGCCTACGGGCAATTGAAACTTGGATTGATTAAAGTGCTTGCCTAATCAGAAACATCATTCAAATATTCCGCGTTCTGTCCCAAAGGTCCGTCCGCCATTGATTCTGTGGATCAGTCCATTATCGACACGGGGGCCAATGAGTACAGTGGTCCAACCTCGTCCCCAGTCACCAAAGTCTGTCCACGTTTCATTAGCCAACTAGGCGAATGGTTTTGGCCCCAAAAACTTCTTTGAAGAGAAGTCACAATGTAATACAGCGAGCGAAATTCTGTGCCGAAAAGTCTACCGTATCTTATGCGTTTTGATGTGAGTGTTTCCATGAACGAGTTTCAGTGCAGGAGTCCCGTTGCGGAAAAAAAGCCGGTCTCGAATCGATATTTCTGAGTCGCATCATAAAAATCATGAAATGCGGAGTGCAACGGCACTGCAGAGGAGTTTGATTTCTCGCGTACTGGGCCAGATGTCATCAAAACTAGTAGTTTTGATCGGGTCAAAAAATCATGCATTTTGCTGTTGTTCTTTATTTCGAGCCATGTTGCAGGCGGCGACGCAGATTGTCCACAAACGGCCGGCTGCAATAGGCTTACCAATTCCGCGACACGCAAATGAATCGCATCAGCCAAATCTGGTCTGCTAAGGTACTCCGTGACGTCGCTAGTAACCTACTTATAGACCAGTGGAGCCAAGGTAGTCATGTTTGGTATCAAATGAAAGCTAATGAAGTGTACGTTTGAACTGACCTACTTCCATGACCTAGTAACCTACTTATAGACCAGTGGAGCCAAGGTAGTCATGTTTGGTATCAAACTAAAGCTAATGAAATGGAGGTTTGAATTGACCTACTCCCATCATGCATCAGTTGAACATTTTCTTCCATACATCATAAACACGTCAGCTAAGCATCCAGGACCATGGCCCTCGTTTGTTTTCAAAAAACTGCAAGAGTGATAAAATTGTAGGCTGGGATGCTTGAATTAAAAACAACACAGGTTTTAAAGGATAGGAAGCAGGTTTTAAAGGATAGGAAGTAGTTTTTATTTCAATTCATACCTATTACATTTGGAATTGTCCTCAGGTTGCCATGGTAACATACATCTCCACTCAATAAAATTTTTTTTAAAACCTCCTGCTCTCCTCAGAAAATTGACAATGGAAGGATACTGACCAACTATTTTTTACATGGCCTCAGACAGATTTCTTTGTAAGAATGTAAGTCAGATGAAATTCTCTGATCCACTTGAATCCATCTTACGCATTTTCTACTGTTCATCAACACCAACGTCACGGGCGCAGCAAGCATGGAGGAAGATATGCCATGAAAATGGCAGTGTTCTTTACATGATTAACAACGGCACATACATATAAGTAACCCGACAACTGATGATAACCCGTGAACCAGTATGTCGTTCAACAACATAGGCATGCACAAATTTATAGAATACAAAGATACAAGTCCCTTAGCGACATTCCTGAATGAATTATATCTGATATTACAATTCATAGACTTTGTTTCCACATGGACGTTCACTTGATGAAAATCACTATAAACTTGAACCTCCTGCTTTGGTCATTGATTCAATAGGTTCTTGTTTCTTCAGAGAGTCTCTTGATTTCCAGTCAGCAATATCCATGGCCTCCTCCCCATTTGAGTCCTTGGTTCCCTGCAATTAGAACATGCAATTGCAATAACTATACTACAGTTCGTTCCATATTGACTTGCCGTGTGGTTTTTGGTCGATATTTCCGGAAACCCTGGGGCAAATTTGACATACCACACATCAATCGACTTGTCGACTAGGTTATGGAGAAATTGGCCATAAACCCTGGGCCGAGTAGTGGGGTGAAGAGAAACCATTCACATACACAACAGTTCATACCTTCTCCAAGGCGGAATCTTGTTTCTTTTTCCATGTAAGGCATTTCTTGATCTCGCGTCCGATCTCACGGGCCATGGGTGGCGGGACAGCGTTGCCAACCTGTAATAGTCAAACAAATCAGAACTTTAATATTGATGCACTCATGACTGGCTAAAAGAGCAGGCAAAAATATGCACTTAATAGCTCTTTTTACCTGAGGAAGGTTGAAGCCAGCTCTGAAACAGTCCAAGATCAGTCACGATGATTTTCATCGTGTAGAATAAATCCCAAACTGGATCAAACCAAATTGGCTCGATGCACGTTTGCACCGCAGTCTCGGACCAGTTCAGGAAGGATAGAACCACTGGTTCAAGGAGACCAGTCTGAAACGTTCTTACGTAAAACTAGCCAATATCCCTGCACTCTTCATTGGCTGTGGTAGTTGGGTTTTCCTGGACCGCCACACAATTATTTATGCATATCCAATATCTAATATTCATCACTTACGTCCTATGTAAGAGACTTACCTGACGATGCCTGTCCAAGATATTACCGTAGAATCTGTAAGTGTCAGGAAAGCCTTGTGACCTCGCACATTCCCTTACACTGACAACGCGGTGCTGCTCTGGATGGAGAACCCTCCCCTGCTTTCCCATTGGCTCAGGATTTGTCACCGTCGTACTGAAGAATCCATCCCATTGGAGACGACCGTAAAGCCCCGCCCAGTGGTTGTGACGATTACCAGTATGAGGCAGGCACCATGGGATCAATGTGCCAAACTGACGATCCATCGAGTCACATGATCCTTTTCCAGTCGCACATTGGCAGACGCCGCGAAGGTTCCCAGTTGCAGAACGCCCGTTCTGTTTATCATGATGAGTGTAGCGCCTTGTAAGAGAGAAAGAATGGTTAGAAATGGAATATCTTGTATTTTTATTGATTTCCATCAGGACCAAAGCCAGAGCATTATTGACCTTGTTAAGTATGGAAGAGGTCATCATATTTCTCACTTGGATGAGATCTTTTACTTGCCCTTGCAACCTAACGGCACAAGGTACAAGGCACCACGGCTTACTGTCCCATGCGAAAGACGTGTAGAACCAGGGATGATTAATCCCATATGGCCCGGGATTCAAACGCGGAACATGCACCTTGATCAGCGGACAACCACTCTGCTTCTGAAAATGTTGCAAATATTGCGTGATTATGGCAAAACGATTATTTTACTTACAGTTTTTTAGTCCGTGTTCCGTCCGACATTCTGACCTCACGATTGGGTAAATCTCGCCAATCAGCACCAGGAAATGTTGGGATATGTTGCATACGAGCGTGAACGAGGGGGTTCATGTCCTTACAGATGTGGTCTCGGAGGATTGGCTGGTGTTGTGAGCCTCGGATCTGACAAATATAGGCAATCAAATGAGAAATTTCATAAATGATCAAAACTCATATTTACTACATCTACATGTAAATATAGGCCCTAGGCCTTTATCGCGGGCAATATGGGTTTTTTGGCCCAAAGAAACATGTTCTCCAAATTCCTTGAGGAATGTATTGACTTTCTACCAATATACGTATAAGTATGAGTTTGGGACAGATGAGTATGACACGTCACCAAAACTTAGGATACCTTCCTACACATTGAGTTGTCTTTCACCTTCAGTTTGGTCTGAATGCAAGTTTCCGCCAGAAAAAAGAGGGTACGGACAAAAAAAATTTTGAAAAAAAAATTTTTTCTAAAAAAAATTTTATTGAAAAAAAACCAAGTCTCATCAGGGTTTCCACCAGAAAAAAAATGAGGGTACGGAGAAAAAAATTTTTGTGAAAAAAATATTTTTTGTGGAAAAAAATTTTTTGGTGAAAAAATATTTTTTGTGAAAAAAAGCCATTTCCAATCGTAGATTGGAATTATCTTTATGGCCCACGCCAGACTAATTACCCTAACTCCTTATCCCTCGGTTGCTACCCCCCACACAAAGTGTTCGCGACCGTGAAACCTTTGTTAACAGGCGTGTACGTTTAGCATGTAGTTCTATGTGATTGCAGCCTTATGGTCAAAAGTACGCTCAAATTAGGCTTAATTGGGCTCTAACTCAACCTTAACATGCAGTAACGTGAGGTGTCGAGGGCGACACTTAGTACTTGGTTGCAGCATGTCCCAACAGACTTTTAGGTTGTAAATTAGGGCAGAGATAGGGCTGAAATCAAAGCTAGGGCGTTCTCCTTCTCCAATTCCTCCCTATGTGACAATGTGAAACTTCATGGAAGAGTGTGTGTTAAGGTGGAACAAGGATGATTTTGAGCATTTAGACCTAATTTGGAAACACTTTTGACCACCTCTAATTTGGGCACATATCAAATTCATTAGGCCTTCTACAATGTACGGCCTCGCCACCACGTAATCAAAAGTCCTGCAACATCATTCATCATGATGCTTTTTTTAACTCATTAATCAGTTCCTGATGCAAAACTGTCACGGTTTGATACCTTTCAAGTTTTTTTCCATCAATCTAATGATTTGAGGTTGTTAATAACTGATACGTTGAAAAACGTGTCACATTGTTATGATTTATAAATGCCATTAATAGAAGTATAATGACATCGACATTACCAACAATCCATTAACACCTCAGATGCCTTAAGTTATTAAACCGGATCCATTTATAAACAACAACAAAGGCGTGGGAAATATTGCTAACAATTTTTGATTGAATTAGCAACAGCTTTTATTTATTGTTGGTACACAGTTCAGTTGGTTCAGACAAATTCTGAAAGTGTTTTTATAAGTTTTGCTTGTCAGCTTATCCCGCAGTGACGCAGAAAAGATAAATGTCGTCCTGGGTACACATAAACTATACCCAGGATAACATTTTGTACCCTTTCAGCCAAGTGATAAAGACCAACATTGACAGTAGTGACGTTTGCAGACCTGACGAAATACGTCGTACAAAATATGAAATTTGGCTTCACTTCCAGAACCAAACGTTTTTCTGGGGATGGTAGGTGCCACAAATGTCCCCGTTTCCAGTGAGTTTTATGGCATATCATCTAAGACCGATAGTTACGGTGCACCTTGAATTTTTTAATTTCCACTTCGAAGCTGCAACAGATGAATTTGATGACTTAAAGTACACCGTAACTCATTCAGTCTTGCAGCAGGTGGAGCTTCTTGCACAGGTGGTATTTGTGGGACTAACCACCTGCTGAAATACATTAGATCATGGAAATGAAGTTGAATTTCATATTTCGTAGTTTGTGCTTCGTCAGATTTGCAAAACCTCACCAGTTTTTGGCAGTTTACTGAGATGAATGTTTTATTCAGTGGTAGAGTGATGTTACCTAGACAACGTCTTCAATGACGTCACCATGATCTTGACATCGAGGCTGGCAACGACTTGGCTGATGAGGAACAGTTCATGGCACGCTAAAACACAAAGACCGTGAGCGATTAGTGTGTGGAAAGGTGGGGATGGTTTGGGCAGAGAGTTCAATCTTAAGGCCCGTTTCCACTAGAGCTGATTCCGCCGTGGTTTGTGGCAAGCGGTGTGGTTTTCACAGGGTTTGGATAATCCTTCAATGGTTTAACAATAGATGGCGTGTTAATTATCCCAATGCCTCTGAAAACCACTCTGAATGGTTTTACTCAGCTCGCCGCAAACAGCGTGGAATCCCTGTAGTGCAAACGGGACTTTACAATCATTTGCAAAAGTTTCAAGACCACGTGTCAATTTTATTCTTTTTTTCTGTCAGTGTATGGGTGACAAGTCGTGTTGGTTTAAGCCATTTCTGAAACATTGCCTTTAATAACACAATGAATATAACTGAGAATAGTGCTGCGCAATGAATCATAAGCACCTGCACACACCTGCATTTGTTTCTCTTGCCAAATAATGCTATAATGCTGCATTGATCGGGGCCATATGTCAAACTGATTTGATTAAAAAACGCTGTGCAACCTGGCACAAACCAGTGAACAATGCAAAATTTGATGGCTCGTGATGTCACAATAATAATCTACTGCTGAGCATTATTCGTCTGTATGCAGTTAGTTTAAGGTTAATAACCTTACCAAGACACATGTCTTCAATCTCTTGTTCCTCTGCATCTTGAGTCAAGATAAGTTTATCAAGGAGAGCAAGGAAAACCTGAAGTGGAATATAACATACATGTACGGACGGTAGCCTGAACTGGGGGACATACATCAAGTCAGTTTTACATGTCGAATCATTGATTTCTGGGAGCCACAGACTCTTGGAAATGTTGTCTTGGTTATAATATTTACAATACGACAGTTAAGTCCATAATCATGATGTTTGTGTTTGAACAGGGGTCTGCCCCCATAACATAAATGGTTCTGCAGCTTTTCACTCGGCCAGTTCAAGATGGGCCTTTTTAATGCTTTTCAGGGTCACAATCAAGGTTAACATTTTGTGAACGAATGTAAGGAACACAAAATTTCACACATGAAGTATACACGTATTTCCAACCTGCCAGACACGGGTTTTTTCATAACACCAATGAAGAAAACATTGTTAGGAAGGGGGAAATGGTTTGAGAAAAATCCAAAACTGATCCACCATGAAATTCAAGGCCTTTTCACCACCACTGAGCTAAAACTGGTTTTCACAGCTATTCAAGGCCTTGAAGCTGGAAAATGTAATTCAGTGCTTTTCAAGTATCCAAGGGAACCATGCATTATTATCAACACTCTCTCCTCCTTACCACTTGTAGACTGTGAGCTCTCTTGAAAAGCAGTGTCAGCTGGTCAGAGACAGCCACCAGCAGGTCACCATAGATTGTGGAGCTCTCCTGAAAGTATATAAAATGGAACATTACAATTTCAGGAGGAATGGCAGTGTTTCTGCTGAAGAGTTTTAGCAGGGTCCAGCAGCCTGGTGCCCTTTTTGAGTTGCAGGTCAAATGCCCTGCCTTTTAGAAATCATGGCTGAAACACTAATTTTATTACGGACATAAAAAATTTGTTTTTTTCCCAGGCCAGGCCAGCAAGCCTAGATCTGTTATATTGGGAATCCCCAAAGGGAGATTCCTACATATCTCACCCACGCAGCACAACAAAGGGGATTCCTCCGAATTGTTGCACTCACCCACACAACATGATATGAAACAAGGTATGAAACGACCTCCTTTTTTAAGTTTTTTCTGGGTCACACATCGGAAAATCAAAATACCCGGTACGTACAATAGGAAGAGGCATATTTACACTACAGGAAGGAAATAATGAGGACATGAAAACAGGTTTGACTGGATGAGCGGCATTGAAATAGAACACCCACATCAACAGTTTTTTATTCCTAAAAGATGTGGGATTCAAAATTCCCTTTGTTTTTCTTTGATTTCCCGTCCAGTCGACAAATGTGAGGTGGTCTAGGAAAACCCGTCAGATCAACAAGGGCTCTCAGATCAAGCGGGGATCCAGAGGTGCCCGACTTCCTTTTTGGCCCACAGATCTGTAAAATCGAGGGTGAAATTCTGGAATTTGCAAGCAAATCATTCACCACAGATTTCAATGTTCTTAGCAAGGGAACATTTTCCCAAATGCTGGAGACACCCCTGCAGATTGCCTGTGCATTGATCTGCTACTGTTTACCTGAAATTCATTCCAGCTTTCCTCAAATACAATATCCGATGAATTTTCCTATGCAGCCTCACATATGTTTAAACCATGTACCGGTAATGTTTGTCCCAGGTGAGGAAATCTACCAAATTTTGAGTCGCTCATGGACAGCTCTACCGGGTACCCTTGTACTGTGGACAAAATCAGTGGAATGAACCAGCAATTGTGCTATTGAATGGTCTATTGAAGAATAAAAGTACATGAAAAAAGTCTGTCGTTTTTGAAAGCATTCAATGTACTTCACGAACTATTTGAAAGCATTCAATGTACTTCACAAACTATTGTCCACTTTTATTTGGGTGACCCAGATTTGGTAAATCACGACTCTCCCCATATCCTGTCGTGTGGCCTGGGGGAATCATGAGACGATTGGCAGGAATTCCCTTTGTTGTGTTGTCTTGATGGCCTAGTGGTTATCAGGTCAGCTTAACATGCGGCAGGTCTCAGGTTCAAATCCTGATAATCATCCCTGGCTCTTCAGTCTGTCGCATGGGACAGAAAGCCGGACCGCCCCCAAACTCAGAAGTGTCTTCAAGAAGCCCGAATTTTGATATGACTTAGTTTTTGAAATATGAAGATATTATTGAAAATACCCAAGAGCCCATGCTGATGACACCTTTTTTATGTCACTGAGATTTCTGTCGCATCATCGGTGACGTCGGCAATGTCATGTGACGAAATCACGTCATTATGTCCCCCAAGTGCTCCTAATGACATGACACATCTTGCATGATGCCCGTCAGACTTTCTGTTTCCCCACTGAACGGGTATTGCCTTGTTCACTAAAATACACAAATTTATAGTTTTGAAATTGTGAATTTCGTGGGCCGTGAAATCATTCTTATAGTGCCATTTTTCACAGCCACGACTTATTCCCTTTAAACTAGGACGTGTAGGGACAGCTTTAGGTCACCGAGGATGGCATCAACAATGCAAATGAAAAGATTACTGCAGAGATGTGGGAAACAGATGTCACTTCAACAATAGGAATAAACCCGCATTCATGAGAGAATAAAACACATTCATCAGGAAAGATCTCTAATTGACTTCCCACTCATAGGAAGTCCCACGATTTTTTGTGATTAACTGGAGCAAATACTAGTGACGCTTGGACTAAGTTACATGATATGGTTCCTCTTGACCTGTTTATTATTCTTGACTGACATTCGAACATCGACTGAGGAAATAAACTGAAACGAATCCCAGATTCGATCGACCTCAATCGAAAATTTCCTTTCTTAATAAAACATGTCAATAGATGTGATTTCATTGGCTGGTTGTTTGAATATACGTGGAGAACGAGACATAAATAAGTAGCTCAACACCTGAATGGTATTGATCAGTTGTAGATGTGCGTACGATGAGATTTGACTGAGCAATTCCAACACAAGAGAAGCTTACAGCTGGGGTATTTACCAAGTGCTACATACGAATACTAAGGACAGAATGGTAAGTCACTTTTATTGATCAACTTCTTGAGAACCATGACCTGACACAGGGTTCCCAGTGGACCCCTTGAAAATAGGGGTTTTGAGGGTCTCACATCAGTTTTCAGGGGTCCTCAATTACTCGTGAACCAGGGGCCATATTCTCGAAGCCTTCGCATTTTTTGCGTGCACGCAAGTCTATTGTTTGGCTGCACATGCTCTATTGTTCACTGACTGCCTTACAATAGGTTTGTGTGCATGCAAAGTTGCAGAGGCTTTATGAATATGGCCCCAAATTTTCAAATTACATGGG
>NMRB01000877.1:215152-236523 GCA_002633025.1 Notospermus geniculatus
AAACTTGTGTTGGTGTTTTTTAACAGATTTTCCATCAGATGGCTTCATCAGGCTACGTCCGCCATATTGGAGGTAGCTTGATGAGGCTACATCCTGGTATTCTCCAGCTTCTGCTAATGGAAAACACCTTTTGATTTGACACACTGATTACGTCATAATTCCACGGTAGAAAAGAGAATGGCACGGTGAAATCAAAGTATGGTATAAACACATGCTTTTAGTCATATGACATTTTGTTTCGCTTGCGGCCACTTTGTTTCTTCTTTGTTTCTTTCTGATTCTTGAGATGGTTGCCTCATCAAGCTACCGATATAGCCTCATCAGGAGAGGTTGCCTGATGAAGCCATATGGCCTGATCAGGCGTTTGGTCTCTACTGCCTGTCAGGATAAACGGCACGCGGGTTCCTCATTTTAACGTGATCCTGATATGATTATATAAATAATACTTGCACAAATGTTAATGTCATTTACAAATATTATTACTCAAGAATGGACTTCTCCTGGATCAGAATATGAGGCAAAATAGACTAATTTATTAGTGCTTACAGTGATGAGGCTATCGCTACCGAAGTCCGTTTCTTTTTCTATTGGACCCTCTTTGGTCTCAATTGCATGATCCTACAGGCAGCCTTCTCGTATGCATTTTAATATGCTCATTACACTGACTGGTTGGCATGAGAATCTAACTCTGACATGTATTGTAAGTACAGTTGCTAGTGCCACCCGTGATGAAGTGACCACACTGATATGAGCCTCATACTAGCTAGATGCCTATAGGGTCACTTTAATCACTGTGGGTAATAATTGCAAAACCGACATCATGGAATAGGCCTACTACTCCCTACGGCACCATCGGTGTCAGGACCCCCCCCCCCCCCTCTTATGGGAGAAGAACAAGGAACCAGAAATGAATCATTATCTTCATTACCTGTTACCATTCAGTAGTCATTACCTGTGACCATTCAGCAGTCATTACCTGTGACCATTCAGTACCCGGTAGTCATTACCTGTGACCATTCAGCAGTCATTACCTGTGACCATTCAGTAGTCATTACCTGTGACCATTCAGTAGTCATTACCTGTGACCATTCAGTAGTCTCACACAATCAGACTCTGCCATGCTCGCATTATAGGGACTGCCCAATAGGTCACGTGACAGGAAGGAACAGGTCACAGTCTAACCATTCAGGGGAACATCACACATAACTTCACAAAATGTCAGCCCTGAGTTTAAAGATCTTAAATCATCAGGCAGCAACCATCAACACATCATCATGACTAAATCATGATCACACCAACATCCTAACAAATAAAGGGGCCATTTACCCTGTTCAAAACTTTCAACAGCTCTATTTTTGATATTTATCATCTCTGTATTCGAGTTTCATATCGAATGATTAGTATCTTATTGTAAAATAATCTGTAAATGTTGTATGATGAATGAAATAAATACCCGTAGCTTAAAGATGAGAACACTTTGTTCAGATTTATATGTACCTAATGACAAGACACGTTAATTCTTTGTAATGGCCCTAACACTAACAGGGGCACATTAGCTAGCTAGTTTTACATGAGAACGGTTCAGTTCCCTCGAGCTATGCTCACCTTGCAGTGACTGTAAGTGCCTTTGATAACATCCAGGACAGGTTGTGTCAAAGAGTGCACCATAAGAACATGAAGGGAAGCAGCTGAATTAGCATGCACAACACATTGCTCCATGGACTTGATGATGTTGAGGCCTAAATTCAACTTGGTGGCAACCTCTTCTTTCACTTCTTGGAGATGTATTGAAGCATCGATGAGGAATTTTTCTGTTGAAGCCAGGAGGCAGAGGAATGACTTGCCGGCCTGAAAAATTAACATGCAATACCTGAAATCACTGAGCCATAACCAGTGCAGGCTGTGTTCTTGAGGTCAATCTAAAGACAAGCGAGCAAACACAACTCAACTGTATTCTATTATCCATCAGGGCCGAAGCCATAAGCATTATATGGAAGAGGCCATCTCAAGCCACCCATGTTCCTCGCTTGGATGGAGTCTTTTACTTGCCCTTGGAAAGGTACATGATACACTCACTGGCCCACGCGATGGACGTGGAGACTGAAGAGCCAGGGATAACAATCCCACATGGCCCAGCAGGTTGGATTTAAACCCGGCACCTGCTGCTTGCTAAGCGGACACGGCTGTCATGTCAGGACTCTTCAGCAATCAAAATGATATTTCATTCCACCCTGCATTTTTAAAGTAAACTTTGCCCTACCTTTGGAACAAGTTTAGAATAGAGCACTGTCTCAGCTTCTTCCATAGCGACACATGGGAGGAATGACGCCGTTAGGATCTGCAGGGTATTCACTTCCTCCTCTAGAGATGAAGCCGACTCCAAATATGACTGACTGGTTAAGGAACTTAGAAAATTTGAAATCTTACAATGAGGCAAGACACAAACACACTGCAAACTACTTGGCAGGTAAATTTACCACTCAAAAGGAGTTGGTCACATTTGCAAAGTCTCGTGACTTGACTGATTTCAGTTTTGCACTGGTTTCTCTAGGCTCCGGCCTCCACAATACAAAAGGATACCATCAATTTCGGTACAGCTGCTGGAAACCTCTCCCTGCAATCAGCCTCCGACCATGAAGCCACATCTTCTAGGAAGGATGTTTGAGACATTCCAACCAAATTGTTATTTTACTGTTCCACAGCAGAAAACAGAACAGTTAATACCACCAGGTAACTATCAAAGTTGGTTACGGTATATTATACCAAAAAAGGTGCAAAAAATCCACTCATGACTAGCCAAAGCTGATCCGTATTGATAATCAGTCGAATTAGTCAGGGACTGAAGCTGATGTTTTCATCACTACGACAAATGCTATAATCACTACCACTGTATCAGTGCGAGCGGTACACAGTATAGTCAGTAACCAAACTCAAATCTAGCCTAGGCCCCTAGGCCTTGATGAACCAGGACGTGAAACTGCAGTCGGTGAAGAAGAGTGGGCCAGCAAGCCAAGCCAGGCGAGCTGAAAAGAGAAGACCAAAAATCAATCAAAGTATGGTAGGCCTACCTATCTAAGCTACACCAGTTAGGCCTAGGCCTAGTACAGTACGCCTAAAAAATAGCCCGGCTGGAGAAATGGCCAAACCCAAATAAATCCAAATGCAAATTTGACACAAAATGACACAAAACTAATCATAGGCGGCCCCTACCCTAGCTAGGCCTACCCAGGCCTAGGGGGGACCTCCCGTCCCGTATGCCCAAAACCAAGGCTGAAAAGTCAGCTTTGGACGTGGTCCCAGAACTGTGTCCGAAAATAGGTAGGGCCTAGCCATGTGCAATGATAGCACTTTTGCCCGAGGCCGCGTGTATTTTACTAACAATCGAATGTCGGAAACCACTGATAACATTTTTTCGACTTGGCCATCCGTAGGCCTAATTACTATAAATCATACTTGGGTACATTAGTGAGAAATGAGAACTCTTTCTTCACTGTAGGCCTACGGGCAATTGAAACTTGGATTGATTAAAGTGCTTGCCTAATCAGAAACATCATTCAAATCTTCCGCGTTCTGTCATGTCTGTCCCACAGTTCTGTCCGCCATTGATTCTGTGGATCAGTCCATTATCGACACGGGGGGCAATGACTACAGTGGTCCAACCTCGTCCCCAGTCACCAAAGTCTGTCCACGTTTCATTAGCCAACTAGGCGAATGGTTTTGGCCCCCAAAAACTTCTTTGAAGAGAAGTCACAACGTAATACAGCGAGCGAAATTCTGTGCCGAAAACTCTACCGTATCTCATGCGTTTTGATGTGAGTGTTTCCATGAACGAGTTTCAGCGCAGGAGTCCCGTTGCGGAAAAATGAAATGGTCCATGGACCATGTGCTCACCCGTTTGGACATACGGTACATATAGTGTAATGACAGAGAGAGGTTCATGTCAGTTATGAGCAATCTTGGTCAAGTCATTCCCAAGTGGACTTCAATGACCGGGTTCAATGACTGTTGGGTTATGCCACCTGGCGGCCATATTGGACGTCCCATCGGGCTAAAACTTCACATGCACATAAAGGTCATCTAGAGGGAGCCACATAGCACATTTGGGCGCTCTGGGTCAAGTCGTTCCTGAGTTATAGCACATTTGATGATTTTCGGGTTACGCCACCTGGTGGCCATATTGGATGTTTGATCAGGCTGAAATTTGACGTGCTTGTAAAGGTCACCTAGAGGGAGGTAAATATGAAGTTTGAGCACTCTGGGTCAAGCCGTTCATGAGTTATAGCACTTGGATGATTTTCAGGATACACCACCTGGCAGCCATATTGGATGTCCGATTGGACCAAAACTCAGTATTTTTGAAGGTAGCCCTCTAATACATGTTTATGCAAGATATGAAGATGCTCGGTGAAATAATGAAGAACCGTGGCAGGTTCGTTACTTTTCTTGAACTTTGACCTCTGTGACTTTGAAAATTGTGTCAAATCAAAAACCCGGGTGATATGTCATGTATCCTCATCAGATGTACCTACGATAAAAATTTGGTGATGATCCGATCAACGGTTAAGGCGAAACTGCACTTTAAAGGTTTTCGGTTTATCCCCCCTGGTGGCCAAGTTAGGAATCAGATCGGACCGAAACTTGGTGTCTGAGGTCATCTGACCTAGGGGCACATATGTGTGAAGTTTGAAGTCAATAGCTCCAGTCGTTCACCATCAGTTTCCAAACAGGATGTATGTAGTGTAGTTCATTGAATAGCCACTAGATGGCTCCATTTGAAATNCTGGTGGCCGACCCAGGAATCAGATCGGACCGAAACTTGGTGTCTGAGGTCATCTGACCTAGGGGCACATATGTACCAAGTTTGGTGTCAATAGGTCCAGCGGTTACGAAACGTGCCCTGCTAACAGACTACGACGGACGACGACGGACGACGACGGACGACGACGGACGACGGACACCACGTGACGACTATAGCTCACGGGTGAGCTAAAAAGTCTGTCTCGAATCGATATTTCTGAGTCGCATCATAAAAATCATGAAATGCGGAGTGCAACGGCACTGCGGAGGAGTTTGATTTCTCGCGCGCTGGGCCAGATGTCATCAAAACTAGTAGTTTTGATCGGGTCAAAAAATCATGCATTTTGCTGTTGTTCTTTATTTCGAGCCATGTTGCAGGCGGCGACGCAGATTGTCCACAAATGGCCGGCTGCGATAGGCTTACCAATTCCGCGACACGCAAATGAATCGCATCAGCCAAATCTGGTCTGCTAAGGTACTCCATGACGTCACTAGTAACCTACTTATAGACCAGTGGAGCCAAGGTCGTCATGTTTGGTATCAAACTAAAGCTGATGAAGTGTAAGTTTGAACTGACCTACTCCCATCGTGCATCAGTTGAACATTTTCTTCCATACATCATAAACACGTCAGCTAAGCATCCAGGCCCATGGGCCTCTTGTTTATTTTCAAAAAACTGCAAGAGTGATAAAATTGTAGGCTGGGATGCTTAAATTAAAAACAACACAGGTTTTAAAGGATAGGAAGTAGTTTTTATTTCAATTCATACCTTTTACATTTGGAATTGTCCTCAGGTTGCCATTGTAACATGCATCTCCACTCAATAAAATTTTTTTAAAAACCTCCTGCCCTCCTCAGAAAATTGACAATGGAAGGATACTGACCAACTATTTTTTACATGGCCTCAGACAGATTTCTTTGTAAGAATGTAAGTCAGATGAAATTCTCTGATCCACTTGAATCCATCTTACGCATTTTCTACTGTTCATCAACACCAACATCACGGCCGCAGCAAGCATGGAGGAAGATATGCCATGAAAATGGCAGTGTTCTTTACAATGATTAACAACGGCACATACATATAAGTAACCCGACAACTGATGATAACCCGTGAACCAGTATGTCGTTCAACAACATATGCATGCACAAATTTATAGAATACAAAGATACAAGTCCCTTAGCGACATTCCTGAATGAATTATATCTGATATTACAATTCATAGACTTTGTTTCCACATGCATGTTCACTTGATGAAAATCACTATAAACTTGAACCTCCTGCTTTGGTCATTGATTCAATAGGCTCTTGTTTCTTCAGAGAGTCTCTTGATTTCCAGTCAGCAATATCCATGGCCTCCTCCCCATTTGAGTCCTTGGTTCCCTGCAATTGCAATAACTATACTACAGTTCGTTCCATATTGACTTGCCGTGTGGTTTTTGGTCGATATTTCCGGAAACCCTGGGGCAAATTTGACATACCACACATCAATCAACTTGTCGACTATGTTATGGAGAAATTGGCCATAAACCCTGGGCCGAGTAGGAGTGGGGTGAAGAGAAACCATTCACATACACAACAGTTCATACCTTCTCCAAGGCGGAAGCTTGTTTCTTTTTCCACGTAAGGCATTTCTTGATCTCACGTCCGATCTCACGTGCCATGGGTGGCGGGACAGCGTTGCCAACCTGTATAGTCAAACAAATCAGAACTTAATATTGATGCACTCATGACTGGCTAAAATAGCAGGCAAAAATATGCACTTAATAGCTCTTTTTACATGAGGAAGGTTGAAGCCAGCTCTGAAACAGTCCAAGATCAGTCACGATGATTTTCATCCCAAACTGGATCAAACCAAACTGGCTCGAGGCACGTTTGTACTGCAGTCTCGGACCAGTTCAGGAAGGATAGAACCACTGGTTCAAGGAGAGACCAGTCTGAAACGTTCCTACGTAAAACTAGCCAATATCCCTGCACTCTTCATTGGCTATGGTAGTTGGGTTTTCCTAGACTGCCACACAATTATTTATGCATATCTATCCAATATCTAACATTCATCACTTACGTCCTATGTAAGAGACTTACCTGACGATGTCTGTCCAAGATATTACCGTAGAATCTGTACGTGTCAGGAAAGCCTTGTGACCTCGCACATTCCCTTACACTGACAACACGGTGCTGCTCTGGATGGAGAACCCTCCCCTGCTTTCCCATTGGCTCAGGATTTGTCACCGTCGTACTGAAGAATCCATCCCATTGGAGACGACCGTAAAGCCCCGCCCAGTGGTTGTGACGATTACCAGTATGAGGCAGGCACCATGGGATCAATGTGCCAAACTGACGATCCATCGAGTCACATGATCCTTTTCCAGTCGCACATTGGCAGACGCCGCGAAGGTTCCCAGTCGCAGAACGCCCGTTCTGTTTATCATGATGAGTGTAGCGCCTTGTAAGAGAGAAAGAATGGTTAGAAGTGGAATATCTTGTATTTTTATTGATTTCCATCAGGACCAAAGCCAGAGCATTATTGACCTTGTTGAGTATGGAAGACATCATCATATTTCTCACTTGGATGAGATCTTTTACTTGCCCTTGACACCTAAAGGCACAAGGTACAAGGCACCAGGGCTTACTGTCCCATGCAAAAGACGTGTAGAACCAGGGATGATTAATCCCATATGGCCCGGGATTCAAACGCGGAACATGCACCTTGATCAGCGGACAACCACTCTGCTTCTGAAAATGTTGCAAATATTGCGTGATTATGGCAAAAGGATTATTTTACTTACAGTTTTTTAGTCCGTGTTCCGTCCGACATTCTGACCTCACGATTGGGTAAATCTCGCCAATCAGCACCAGGGAATGTTGGGATATGTTGCATACGAGCGTGAACGAGGGGGTTCATGTCCTTACAGATGTGGTCTCGGAGGATCGGCTGGTGTTGTGAGCCTCGGATCTGATAAATATAGGCAATCAAATGAGAAATTTCATAAATGATCAAAACTCATATTTACTACATGTACATGTAAATCTAGGCCCTAGGCCTTTATCGTGGGCAATATGTTTTTTTTGGTCCAAAGAAACATATTCTCCAAATTCCTTGAGGAATGTATTGACTTTCTACCAATATATAAGTATGAGTTTGGGACAGATGAGTATGACACGTCACCAAAACTTAGGATACCTTCCTACACATTGCGTTGTCTTTATCACCTTCAGTTTGGTCTGAATGCAGGTTTCCGCCAGAAAAAAGAGGGTACAAAAAAAAAATTTTTGAAAAAATTTTCTGAAAAAAAATTTTTTTGAAAAAAAACCAAGTCTCATCAGGGTTTCCACCAGAAAAAAAATGAGGGTACGGAGAAAAAAATTTTTGTGAAAAAATATTTTTTGTGAAAAAAATTTTTTTGTGGAAAAACTTTTTTGGAATTTTTTTTTAATTTTTAAAAGGTTTTAAACGATGTTTGGTGCCATTTTAGGCATATTTTGAAGCATAAAATCCCCGCGAATTCCTAGCAGCAAGCACGATGACATTATTTTAGCAGGTATCAGTGTAACCGGCCAATATCAGATTTGCACGCGAGTTGGAGAATTGCTGACTGACACATGACGCAGTTTTATCCAATGGCATTTGAAAATAAGGTGTGGTTGTGTCATAACGTGGATTCATATGTTAAGTATATCTCACTGCAAAGCCGTTTACAACAACAGCCGTAGACGTGACTCACCGATTTCTGAAAATGAGACTGCGGCTCTGTGTTATAGGCAATCTCTTCCCTCTTGGCACCATTTCTGATTTCAGGGAGATCTGACATCGCATCTCGAACTGTGATTGTGCGGAACGGACACGACACACGACTGATGTTACTGAGGTATTTCTTTTCATCGATCATGACTGTGAGCTGGACACCTCGCGGTGAGAAGACGTGGAGCGGTTCAGGGTAGAATGGCAGTTTCTCGCCAGGAGCAGCGGCGAGGATGATGGCTCTGAAATCAATATGGATGTTTCAGGTGACAGAGCCAACAAAATCGCCGCGATTCTTGACGTCAGTGCACGACGTCAGCGTAGTGTAAAATGTACTGCGCTCCATCTGAATACATTAGGGCTATCCCTGCAGTTTTTTTCAATGTGTGCTGAAAACTAGGCCTTGATTCTCTAAAGTATGTATCCGACAAACATTTTGGGGACCTTCACAAGCAATGAGACCTATTTTCGCTCTCTACTAACATTTTGAAAATATCGTAAAATTCAATACAGTGGGGCAGGCATTAAGGGTTAAGATCAGGGTTACCGCCAGAGGGTAAAATGGGTAAAATTCCGTACCCTTAAATTTTTCCAGGGTACGGATCTGTACCTTCAAAATGTTGGGTAACCATTTTTCCATGACATGCCGGACGAAACCAAACAACTGGCATGACCGGCGCGGGGATTTTTTTGCTTCAAAATACGCCTAAAATGGCACCAAACATCGTTTAAACCTTTTTAAAATCAAAAAAAAATTTTTTTTTTCAAAAACTTTTTTTCCAAAAATTTTTGACAAATTTTTTTCTTCAAAATTTAAAAAAAAAAATTTTTTTTTCTAAAAATTTTTTTGGGTCTGTACCCTCATTTTTTTTCTGGCGGAAACCCTGGTTAAGATCATAGCACATCCTTTCCTTTCAAGAAAGCCCTTACCGTCTCCTTGTCTGAGGCACACCATAGCTTCCTGCCTGCAGGACTCCAAACGTACACTGGTATCCCATCCTTATCAAGCACCGTAAAGCCAGCTTCAGGACCATCGACCTCTTGAAAGAGACGAAGTTCCGCACATTCTCCAAGAGGAAGAATTTAGGCCGATAATAGTCGCAATAACTGAGGTAGGTGGAGATGAGAGAATTCTGAAAGAAACACACAAAGTTATTGGAAAAAGTTGATGAGAGATATCTCAGCAAAGAGTTAATGAGAGATATCTCAGCAAAGCCGACTGACAGTGAGAGTGAAGAGGATGATGTGGCCATCCTTACTTTGAACTTGGAATACTCTCTCTGGTTGAAGCGGTTCATTCCACTAAATCCCTGGCATGGAGGTCCACCGCACAATAACTCAACATCACCCTTCTGTGGCAGTGTCTGTCCAACACTGTTCGTGGTTTTACCCTGCAACACAAACACACAACGTCATATCAAGTGAGTGAGATCTGCCATCGGCCCTTTTACACTAGCTTGTTGAAGCTTGCCGAGCTTGATGCCAAATAAAACTAAACAACCGGCATGACCGGCCCAGGGATTTTATGCTTCAAAATATGCCTAAAATGGCACCAAACATCGTTTAAAACCTTTTTCAAAAATCAACAAAAAAAAATTTTCAAAAAATTTTTTTCCCCAAAAAATTTTTTCACAAAAATGTTATTTTTCGAAAATTTTTTTTGGTCCGTACCCTTATTTTTTTTTCTGGCGGAAACCCTGGCTCGGTCCACTTGGCACAGGGACAAGCTGGCGCAACCCCGTTTACACTTAGCAACTTTGTATCAAACTGAGCTCGGTCTGAACCGAGTGTGCTGAAAATTCTCTAACGTAAAAGGGGCTATTGTTAATGATGTCCTACTGCTCAATCCATCCAGCTGATATGTCAAGCCTCAAAACAGACTTTTTCAGCAGAACATATCTGATGACTTACGTCGATGACCAGTCGTAGTAACTCATTGCAGTCATCTGTGAAGACCGTACAGTCAGGGTTGTTTAGTCGGAAAGCCTGGGCGGCTGGTTCTTCTTTCTCCACGGCCCATCTCGACTCAGCTACACCAGCCTGGTGGAAACCTTCAGATAGACCTGGAAAATTAAACAATTCCATACTACAGACTTGAAAACAAACCAAGATATCTCATACACTGCTGACTGATCAACTTGATAGACACGTCAGTCAGTCTGCTGACTGATCAACTTGATAGACACGTCAGTCAGTCTGCTGACTGATCAACTTGAGGACTCACCACCACATCCAGCGAATACATCCAGCATCCTCAACTTCTCCACCTCTACCATCTCTTCTACTGGTTTCTCTTCAGGAACCTCCACTGTCTTCACAGACGATTTCCCTTTTCCCTTTCCTTTTCCTTTTCCCTGGAATCAACATGGAACATATGTGACCCTTGATAATGCCTCTGCTTTGACCTTAATTCAGGAGGTACAAATTAAGGTAGGGAACAAATGGAAAAATATTAAATGATTTCAGGTGCTAGGCCTAAAGGGAGGCAGGATTTTAAAATCTTTCTGTATACAATAAACTACCTACCTTTCCCTTCTTGATTTGTCGAGCTGATGACGGTGGTTCATCAAATGATTTTGTCTCTGCATTGTAAGCTTCAGCGAAATAGAAGCGATCTGAGCCACCTCTGAAATACTGGTCGACAGGGATGTGGAGATCTTCACTGTAGACAACCTGACACTTGCCTTCCACTTGATGGAAACCAACTGTAGCTTCTGGAAACATGAAAGAATGCTGTGTAATCATGTTTGATAGGACAAGGTCTCCCATATCCCCTGGGTAAGATCAAACCAGGAGCACACCAGGTGATATCACAAGCAATCAACTCACCACCAATCTCACAAGCCACCGTAGACTTTGTGATACCAGCTTTGTTGTTACAGATGTAAGCCATGGCCTCCACGTCATCGCACAATGACCAAAGTGTAGTTTGAATGGTTCAAGAGCAAAACTAACCTTCATTACTCCAGTACAAGACATTCAAATCTGCCTGGTGCGCCGCTCCATTTCCTTTATGAGTATTCTCCGGCCGATAAAACTTTGTCACTCGTAGCTTTATATCTTCTTCCTTATCTTTTCCCTTCCGGACCGATATTTGGTTGATGCGGCCGATCCTGAATGGTTCAGGGGTCGCCTCGTTGTTGCCCTTGACGTAAACACCTTTTCTGTAAAGTTCTGGGTATTCATCTTCATCACTTGTCTAAACAAAATAATTTAACGTGTAAACAAAATAATTTAACGTGTAAAGTTAAGAGTATAGACACAACTTATTGCATGTTGTTCCATGTGGCAATGTTATCACAGTCCGAGAACCTCAGGTGGTTTGCTAAAACAAGAGGCTGATGCATTACATTGTTGCTGACTTCGGCTGAGAAACAAAGAATTACTCACAAACACCACCAGAAAAATACAAACACTGTTTTGAAACGAGAGAGAAGTAGTGCTGCTAAAATCTCTGCTTACATCTCTTTTGTCTTTTTGTTTTTTCTGGACCTCTTCCTTGACAGGGAAGGCAAATGCTGTGGGCATCATGTAACAGCTGTCGCCGATCTTATACTCCTCCCCTTTCCATTTCACAGATGCATAATACGTCCGTGTTGGATCAGGTTCTTCTGGTTTGATTTCATCACCAACAGCAGGGGTGGTGAACTAAAAAACATGAAAAAACTTCTTAAATGAAAATAAATCACATAGAAACCACTGACTGTGTGAAGTTATTCTGAAGAGTTCAGGTACAAAATGAAGGAAGTATATGTGAGGCGGTCTAGGAAAACCCGTCGGATGTCGCTGAATGATCAACAAGGCTGTCAGATTGCCTGTGCATTGAGCTGCTACTGTTTACTTGTTACGTAGTATATTTCAGCTATTGAAATGTGTGGGTTCACCAAGGCTGTTAATATTTCCCTCAGATGCGACAACTGAGGGGTTTTTCCTGGCCCACCTCACATGCTGCAATGCAGCAGAGTTTCCTCAATATCTTACCTTACGATTCTCCTCTGCGTGATAACAAGCGACACAGAATTTATATGCCTCATCATCATCCGGAACATGGTCAGGGGGCGGGGATTCAAACCGTGCCATCTCGGGTTCATATCTGAAAGTGAGGCAACGAAACAGAATAAAATCTCTCCCTCCAATCTGATGGCTACAATTGTGGCTTCACATCAGTAGGCCTACTTTAGAATTGTTTCAAAACTTTATGGAAGACTCACTGAAACTGATAGAAGAACGATTTCCCATCATCCTCCAGTTGAATGCTGCTAGAATCTGTCTCGTCTGTGCCTCCAATAAAATACCAATTCTTGGCTGGTGGTTTGTAGGTCACGTTAGCTTTATCCTCAACTGTTGCCATCAGCACATCCTCACAATCGTCAATAAGGAAGAGCTCAAGGGGATCGGCAGCTTCACCGAGACATGTGTCTGAACCACGACTGGAAAGATGAGAAAAACATCATTGATTACTCCAGCAGCAAGTTCACACTGTTTTTTCAAAAAGAAAACAGTTTGAACCATAAGGGGGAAGGAGACGAATCTGGGGCAAACTGATCCATCCCAAGAATCTGGAGCCATAATCTGAGGGCAAACTGATCCACTCCCAAGAATCTGGAGCCATAATCTGAGGGCAAACCGATCCACTCCCAAGAATCTGGAGCCATAATCTGAGGGCAAACTGATCCACTCCCAAGAATCTGGAGCCATAATCTGGGGCAAACTGATCCACTCCCAAGAATCTGGAGCGATTGGCTGCCGTGTGTATTAAGTGCAGAACTCACCAAAGCCAAAGAGCATGGAACATCTTCTCTCCATCCTTTTCAAACATGTAAGATATCCTGGCCACATAGAGCGGTATCGAGGGGTCTTCAGGACGGACGGTTACATAATCACCAATGCTGACCACACAATGACCAAGATCAACCTTGCTGTAATATTTTGTCTGTTTGACAGTTTTGACAGGTTCTCCAATCCACGTGACTTTCCCCTGGAAAAAGAAGAGAGTACATGATGTATTTAGAGGGCAGGAACAAATGATGTGACCCCCTCCCCTGTACCGGTGTACTCATTAATATCAACCCCCCCTTGGTGCTTGCGTACTAAAAGGATGGACTCTTACAGACAAGAACAAATGATCATTTTACAAGACCACCATGATTATCATCTTTTCCAACAGCAATACAGGTGAACTTTCAACATTTATAAACCACAACGACAAACCTTGGCTCGTGTCTTGTGTTTCTTGGGTGATGGAAGAGTTTTCAACGGTTGTTGGTTCTCTTTGTCGGCGCCGTCATCCATGTCTTCAAGGATGTCATCCTCATCTGCTTCCTTCACAGCTGCATTTGGACATCTGGAAGTGAAACGGCCATCACCATTAACAGAATATATCACTTTATGCATTTCCAAGGGCAAGTAAAAGACCCCATCCAAGTGAGGAACATGAGTAGTTTGGGATGGCCTCTTCCATACTTACAAAGGCCAAAATACTTTGGTTTCGACCGTGATGGAAAAATTTAAAACAATACAATGAATATGGGCCGTGATCTCCTACCTCCTGTTCAGACATGCTTGCTTTTTGCGCCCAGTTCCTCCAAACTTCACCATATCTTTACAGTTGACGCACTTGCCACAGTCAGGCAGCTGACAAGTCTCACAAACACCGCATCGTTTCTTCCGAGGTCCTTCAACGTTCTTGTCATCAATCTGACCTTGAAACAGACTCTCAAAGATGTTACAGACGAGGGGGGTGACACACGCCATCGTTGGACCTGACTTCTCTTTCTTGGCTTTGACCTTCTTGGCGTCTTTACGCATCGCTCGTCTGAAATGAGAGATTAGACGCCTGTGCATGAGGTGACCTTTGTGCAGTGAACCACGACATTGAGCCTTAAGATTAGATGGCCACAGTAGCCAACGTCGATCTTTAATCTGACAAGGCAGTATCCCTTAACTCTTTGGCCTAACATGCCTGATCCATGGATTTGGCCTAAACATGCCTGATCCATGGATTTGGCCTAACATGCTTGATCCGTGGATTTGGCCTAACATGCCTGATCTGTGGATTTGGGACATCTTTTGAAGGAGGATTAGATGGTATTTCTGGTGAAATCTCCGGAAAATTTCGGGGAATTTTAAAGGGTTAACTTTAGCATTACTACCAACACTATTCATTCAACCAGAACAACTGTACTGCCAATTCAAATATTGGGTTCATCAACAGAAAGAGTTAACATCCAGACCTGACTCGGTATAAATTAGGCTTATTAATGGATAAAAACACATTATCCACACAAACTGTACAAATATCCCTGATGGGTCCTATCAAAAGGCCCCACCTGATTCATCAGGTAGAAAATCACACATGAATGGTTCAATTCAAATTCGGTGTTTTATCAAAATGGTAGACATTATACGGTTATTTGGATTAATGATAATTCTATTGATATCAGGTCATTATTGTTTGTATAGCTTGGATTATCATTTATTAGCATTTCAAACATATTTGTTATCAACTGACCTCAAACTGCTGCTTAATAAACCCCTGGGTAGTTTTCATTGAAATATGACATGAAATATTGAAGTGAAGCCCATATATCTTAATGTGAATATACAATAAAGTAGGTACATCTTCTCGCCTCAACATCAGAAGTCAAATCTGGATATCTCAAACCTCGCTTCACCAGAGAGGTCAAATCTGGATATCTCAAACTTTGCTTCACCAGGGAAGCCAAATCTGGATATCTCAAACCTCGCTTCACCAGAGAAGTCAAATCTGGATATCTCAAACTTCGCTTCAGCAGGGAAGTCAAATCTGGATATCTCAAACCTCGCTTCACCAGAGAAGTCAAATCTGGATATCTCAAACCTCGCTTCACCAGGGAAGTCAAATCTGGATATCTCAAACTTCGCTTCACCAAGTTCATCCAAAGGTATGTTACACTTTAATAATCATATGTGACCCGTGACAGCAAAATGATTCGGAATCCGCCGGAAAGAAGACCCAAGATGACACCAGAGGACAATTGCAGAAATGGACAAAGTCAAATTTCACAATGGGCAGACAATGCAGATATCAACAAACTGTTGGTTCACTTTGGGTCTTCTGAGCGCATTCCGACTCATTTCCGACTAACTCTAACCCTAACCCGACAGTACCATGGAATAGCTGACATAGGGAGTCCTCCCCAATATACTGTCTTCCTATGCTGGCTGGACAATTCAACAAGCTCCGCCGTAAATTTTGTGGGCCGCAACAGGATATGGTTGAATTAGGTAGCATTCTTTGCTTGGATTGAACACGAGAGGGGCCTATGGGTCAAGCTTGGAAATGTGCACAAGTCAGTGGTAAATAATCCATGTCGCAGTTACCTAATGTTAGGGTCACTTGAATCAGCAAACACTCCAAGATTGTGCCCGGTCAACTGGTAAATATTGTAATTTGTGTTTCGTGGTTTAATCATTGTGTTCACTTTATGGTGTCTGTTGCACAAGCCTGGCACTTTGCCACATTGAAGTTAGGGTGAATTATACTTTATTAGCGAGGACTCCTCGTCATGCCTGTATTTCTCACAATACAATACATGAATACCTTCTTCCAGGTTGAGAAAACACCACAGACTTAAAGACCTCAAAGATGGTGATGTCAATACTGACGATATTCAGGGCCCGAGACCAGAACAAACCCTGGAGAGTGGAGGAGGATCGTGAAGAGATAGACCACACGAGCCAAGATTCTCTCAGGAAGTACGAGCAACTGGCAACACCCCGACGGAAAACAGATCCTGGGACGCCCAGAGCCTTCTTAGAAGACAAACCAGAAGTCGGCGTTCTCGGGAAATTAACGGTTGGTGAACAGCTTACAGCTCAACAGGGCTCAACACAGCATGTTGCTGAACTGGCATCAAGGAAATTTCACGATTTAGCAACACCCAGGGCCAGGCGCAATGAAGACCCTAAAACACCGAGAAATTTCCCCGAGTTTTCTTCGCCGATAAAAATGTCTGAAGCAGCAGGGGACGAGGTTGGTTTTCCAAGGAAAACTTTGGATTCATCGAGGGAAGTCCGAGGTGAGGAAATGTCAAGGGATCGTACTGTACCTCGGAAGACACCAAGAGATCCCTGGAGACCAGATTGTGCCACCGTACTCGATGTGATTCCCACTCGAAGGATATCGCCCAGAGGGAGGAGTTCAGTTGTCATGGATACCATACACAAACCCAACCCAAACTGTGATTTGATTGGCACATTTGAGGTGACAACAGGACGAGATCGTCGGGAGGCTTGGATAGGGGGCGTTGCAGTTCTCAGCGACTCCAATCTTGTCATTTCTGACATGGCCAACAAAACGATCAAAATTTTTGACATGCATGGTAACATGAAGAGAGAATTCTGGGGGAAAAGTACGTTTAAATTTGGTAAGATACGAGGGGTAGCAACAACACTGGATGATACTATTCTTGTAGCAGACACAGAAAGAGAACTCTTCTACGAGTTTACCGTCACCGGTAAGCCAATCAAAATGATGAGAACCAACGGATGCTGGCGTGTTGCAGTCATGTCAACTGGAAATCACCTCGCTATCGATCACAAAAAACGCTGTATTTACATGTACACAGCGAATGGCACGCTGATGCGTATCCTAGCAACAGCCAATGAGAATGGAAAGTGTGTATTCGTGTCACCGCAGAGCGTCACAACTGGAAAGAATGACGACATCATTGTAGCAGACGACGGACTCAATGCTGTTCAGATTTTTGATAAATTTGGCGATCACGTGAAAACTTACGGTCGGAAAGGACACGGTGAAGGTTTACTCAATGGACCGAAATCTGTCTGCACAGATGAAGCCGGGAACATCTATGTTGCCGACACGGGCAATGACCTGATACAAGTGCTGACCCCTGGTGGAGGATACAAAGAAACCATCCTAAGTCGTGGCGACAGGATTCATTTACCCTGGGCAATAGCCTACCATGATAGAAAACTGATTGTAGCTGAACAGTTCGGGAAGGTGAAAATCTTTCGAATCAAAAATTAGAGGGCAAGGTGTGAAGGTCGACTTACCTCTTGCCAAGAGTGACACCAGCCAATGAGATCAAAGCTCTCACACATGGTGTCGTGATCAACAGACATTCATCATCATCGGCGGCATCATCGTAACTTTGGATCTGGAAACAAAGAACAGAAGATGACAAACTTGCTTCCGCATGATACAGAAATGTCCAGTCATTTTTTCACCTCTAAATATCAGTGCTGTTAACCTCTGAAGCCTAGCGTACATCACACTTGTGACTGGAGACAACTAGTCACTGAGCTACTGGCGACTGGGAGGATCCAGCTGGAACTGAGTTGATGAATTTGTGCTGTATGCGCAGAGCGTACATGACCAGCGACTGATCAGATCAGTTGCTTCCAGTCGCAAGTGCGATGTATGCCAGGCTTAGAAGGGAAAAGCTAAGAGAGACATCAAGCACACTTCTAGGTGGTCTTTCTTTGTCATTCTTGACTTGTAATTTATAAAGTGAGCTGTACATAAGCTGCGTTGCTGTTATTAGCGAATTAGTCACACATTAGTCAAAAGTAACATTAACTGACACGATGAGTTGGCTTTAAAACCATTCTCTTCAAGGCTGTCACATCTTGGTATTCTTCACCACGATCTGTCACTGTCTACGGACATCCCCGCCTATTGACATTACCTGATCAACAACAAACTGCGAGTGTCTGAGCAGCGTGTCTTCAGTGAAGAAACAGCCAAGAGGAGGCACCGTCGTCTGGAGTTTGTTGAGTAAATCTTCATACGTCACATTCTGATTGTTGACGAGGAACTCAATGACAACCTTCGACATGTGGATCTTTTCTTTCATGGTGTCCATGAACGGTGTGTAGATCTCACTTGGAGCCATCAAGATGTAATCAGCAAAAGCTAAAAAACAATAAAGTCACTTTGAAAATTCCTGTGAATTACCTCCAGCACGAGTCAGATCCACCCCGAGTTTATATTTCTTCCAATTCACCCTCTTTTTTCTGTCCCTCCTTGAATAAGCCCTTATTAGACGAAGCCAGCTTTCTATTAGAGCCGGCGTTCATGCGTGAAATTCGCACAACAAAAAGTCAATCATTTTTACACATAGACGTTTCCACTAGGCCTAGCATATTTCAAAGCGTAAGAGATGTCTCAATAGTAATACACTGCATCGACTTCACGATGCAAAATAAACACGCACTACAACGCTTCAATGGAAAGCTAGCCGAACACTTAGTCCATCCACAAGGACTACATCCGATCCATGACATGACATTCCACACCTCTCAGCACAAGTGTCCTAAAGTAGCAGACTGCCTGCCACTGGATATCTAAATAGGTTGTTAAAACCTGGCTAGTCTGGACACTTTACTAAAGGTGTCTACAGTTCTTACCAGTGCTGAATCCAATGAGGGCATTCTCTCCACCATCAAAGCCTGCCGTCCACCATTCATTGACTGGTCCCATCATCTTGGTCTCTATACCACCTGAAGGGAGACACCAACCTCATTCACATGCTCAGTATTTGGTGCTACTGACTTCAGTGGTAAGGGGGAGAATGTTGGTTTGAGGTCGATACAACTGAATAATGGATTGTAAGGGAGAAGTGAAGGGAATCAGAAGACCTTCAACAAGTCAATCACTTCATAAACTCTAACCACTTCATTATAACAGTCAACTCACCCTCAGGACATGAGTTCTCATCATAGATTGGTTTCACCCAGGCACTAAAGAACAGCTCAATATTCTTCTCAATGAGACCCGAATCAAACGGACAAAGATGGCCGTTCTTATCATAAACGGTGAAGTTTGTAATCTTGTGTTGAGGTCGCTCATCAAATTGGTTGACGTCGTCTTCATCGCCGGTGAAGAGGGAAAGTTTCTCACTGGTCAAGGTCACGAACTCTTCCACCTAAAAGAGGGAGGAATTTACCACTGATAAACAGTTCTTACGATGACATGGCTGACGAGGTTGTAACAAGTCATTAATCATTGCCCTGGCCATTTCATTTCCCAAGTGTGTGAGTATCTTTTTTAGATGAGACGACAATTATGTCCGATACCCACCGCATCCTGTGAGTCTCCAGGAAATATTTTGAGGTCAGGATCATCGAGGATTTGACGACACTGGTTACATTTGATTGGCTGATCTTTCACTTTCTTCTCAGGTTTCTCCCCGCTGCGGGTACGGACCTCACGACTGGAAGAGATGGACAGAGGTTAGAAGGCAATAGGGAGCCTGGCGACAATAGAGGGCAGCACACCAAAACCAGGTCCTATTCATCGTATCCATGACGTAACTCCAACAGTGTCCGCCATTGCTGACGTCCCGGTAATGACGCAAAGGTGGTGGGCAAAATTCTTTGCTGAAGAAAGCTGGTGGGCAAAACGTGCAACGTCACAACGTCATGTAGGCCTGGGCCTACGTCATGGATACGATGAATACAATGGATGCCCTTTGTGTGGGAAACTGATCAGGACTGGGATGTCAGTTTCATTTCAATAACCACTATTTAACCCCTTATTTCTCTCAATACTTACGCTGTTCCATCTGTCGCATCATCATCATCCTTGACTTTCTTTCCATCCTCACCCACATCCATTTCTACCTCTCCATTTTCAACCTTTCCATTTACGTCCTCATTTTCCATTTTCTCATCCCCATTCTCGTCTGCCAAATCTCCATTTTTATTGTTGGTTGCATCCTCAACTTCTTTGACAGCCGCCCCGTTTTCTTTCTTGGTATCCCCGTTTTCTTTCTTGGTGTCCCCGTTTTCTTTCTTGGTGTCCCCGTTTTCTTTCTTGGTGTCCCCGTTTTCTTTCTTGGTATCCCCGTTTTCTTTCTTGGTATCCCCGTTTTCTTTTACAGCAATTCCTTTTTCTTTCTCACTATCCCCATTATGGTCCCCCTCCATCCCATTATGGTCCTCATCCAGTTTCACCCTTTTTTCTCGCTGTTCAACATCTTCACTTTCCTCCTTCCCTTCTCCGTTACCATCTTCCATAGATTTTCTCTTTGGTCTGAAACAATTGATTCAGAACATCAAGGATGTAACTACCAGAGATTGTAATGAGGAGGACCACAATTTTATTCCGACAGGTCGGCGCTGTGGGCAACTTGACCGCAGACATTGTTGACGTCAATTTAAGTGTTGACGTTGAATCACGAGAAAATAACGTACGGCACGGGAGGGCTAGTAAGGCACCCTCCTGCATTTTTCTATTGCTGTGCAATCCAAGCTGAATCACTCAATATTTAAAAAAATAAATACAGTAGAACTCGCCAGTGTTTTCCCTGGGATTTAGTTGAAACGTGACGGTCGCCTGGCGCGCGAAGCGCGGCAGCCGAGGCGCGTAGCGCCGAGGCGGGGGGGGGGGGCGCGAGGGGGGGTGACCCCCCCTCGCCTAGAAAATTTTTGATTCTAGAACACTGCAAGACGCCATTTCCGTGCCCGAAAACGCAACGCAGTACTAACTTTCTTGACGGACCGAAGCGCGCGCAATGAGCCGAGCGCCATCTATGAAATCTCGTTGGCAAGTTTATGAACTAGACAATGCTAGACGGGTGGTAAAGGTAGTATAATTGGACCGATCCATTATCGTTGTTGAAAGGGGTGTGTAACAACCATCGTTGGTATGAAAACAAGCGTTGGGAGTGCTGAGATAATGCGTGTTGGCCGATTTTTTTTGCGTGACGGTGGATATTTTAAGCGTGGCGGTTCCACTACGTAGATTTTTTAACGTGGCGCAGGCACAGACGTTTGCATTCTAAACGTGACGGGCCGTCACGTGTTTTTTAATCAGGGAAAACACTG
>NMRB01000877.1:237007-260414 GCA_002633025.1 Notospermus geniculatus
GGGGGGGGGGGGGGGGGGGGGGGGGGGGGGGGGGGGAGGTTAAAAATAGCAGTGCCAACTTTTCCAAAAATATTACCGTTATGGATTTTTTTCCACAACATGTCCCACAACCAGTGACAAGACTAAGCAAATAAAGTTTTTTCTTTCATTCATGGACGGAGAGGGGGGGGGGGTGCCAATTTGTGGATCGCCATTCATGCCATTTCACTCTTTTGAAAAACATGGCTTCATTAGCCTAACTTTTTCATAAACACTACTTTGGTAAATGTAGAAATGACGAAAAAGCTAGCTTCTTCTTACAACAGGCTGTTACAGTCTTTTTTTAACCTAGCTTCATCTACTGATCATCTTCGAATGAAGCCAAATAGATCACAAAATTCCACTTCTAAAGAGGGGAGGGGTCAAGGCAGAAGTGACTCCCCCGGTCATCAATCCCTAATGCCTATGGGCCAAGCGGTCTAAAAATCACTTTATTTGGCATAAAGTATTTTTGAGATGGTCCCTACGTTTTCCTCAAGTGCCATAGGCCTAATCTAAGTGCAAGTCAGAGGAAAAGATGAACTGATGACAAGTTTGTTGATCACTCAGTGCAATTTATTGTATGACAAAAATACAGCCTGTCGTTGTCACAGGGGAGTCACAGTCTGCCGAGGGACCCTACAGATTTTGATGTACCGGTAGGCCTACGCCGATCGGTTGGCATGAGAATCTAAGGGCCGAATTCACGGACCGCACTTTAGCCTAAAGTATAGCTTAAGTTGGACTTTCTCTATGCTTTAAGCATTGAGGAAAGTCACACTTTAATGAAAGTGTGACCCGTGCATACGGCCCTCACTCTCACTTGAACTGCAACTACAAAATCTTAGGTTGTCAGTTGCTAGCGCCACCTGTGATGAAGTGACCAGACTGATTTGAGCCTAACAGCTTAGCTGTCTGTAGGGTCCTTTAACAGGTGTTACAGTGAAAGTTTCTGTGAAAGATTAGCAGTTATGGTAGGTCAGCTTTTCTTTCCATGAAGGTAAATCACCACAACAACTGGAGAATGTTCAATCATTTTCTCAGCACACGATTTAGTTTCCCCTGGAAAACAATAGCAGTGACTCTTCCTGCAACCTAGAGTATAGACCAGTAACTCTTATTTAATATTGGATGTGGTACTGATACATTTGGTTTCCAAATTCGTGAACAGATAGTCAAAAATATCATACTGTTGACATCGGAACTGAAAATCCAACAAATATACATGTAAATGTAATCAATGGAATCAGGCAAATCCTATAGTCCGGCAACATCTAACTAAGACCCAATGGAATGCGGAAGTCATGTGATGTGGCAGAACTTTGCGGTTTTTAATCATGCCTGTCGACCATTTGCGGTCGTACACTGATTGTTCGCGCTGTCCACCAGTTATTCAAGAGCCGCGTGTGATTAAAGGTGCGTAAAAAATCCAATATCAATTTTTTAACTTCCGCATTCCATTGGGTCGTAGTTAGATGTTGCCAGGCTTTACAATAAATTCAGTATGCAAACCCTTCAAGCAATAAGTACTGTACATGTATCAATCAAATCGCGGAGACCAAAAGTGTAAAAAGAAACTCCAAAAGAATTCATTTGTGACCCGCTTCAGCAAAAGCAGGCACTTGTCGCAAGTGATCATCACTGGGCATCAGTTTACTCAACTATTATCACTGCTGTCAACTACTGTTATCAACGTGCAGAGACGTACATTTCAGCTACCGGTATTGCACTGTAACCGAAACCCTTTCCTCAGTTGCAGCAACCACCTACTTTTACTCAAGTGGGTCGTGACATTTGTCCAAACTAAAAGTTAAAGATGAGTTACCGGTACTGACTAAAACTTTCACACGATTAAATACACTAATTTTCACAACTCACTTTCTGACAACACTTTTGCCATTTTTCAGCCAAACTGGGGGCAACTGCCCACCCCCCTAAACAAGGGCCTGCTATGCAGCAGTTCAAGACTTGGAGGTAAACACTGCAGTGACTTAGATTTACATTATAATATAAATCTAAGTCACTATTAGGAATCACATGATTAACCCTGCAATTTGCTAAAGACAGAGAGAAAGATGCAACTGCTTCAGACACAAGTCTAGAGACGTACCAGACCAGGACACAATAGTTACCCGTAAGCATGCAGCTGGTCAAATTTTCAATAAACTACCTAAAGGGAATTCAATTAGTCGTGGCAGTCAAAAATCACATTAAGAGTAATTTCGTTACCCGCGAAATTCAATTTCAAATACAAATTTCAGAATTTTAGTGAATTGGATCATTAGACAGGCCTAAATCTGCAGTCGACCGCATGCAAAATGAAGCTATAGCAGTTGCACTATAATGCACTTTTTATTGAATATAATGCTGAACAGTTAGAGCAGTACTATATCCAAGATGGCGGCATTTAATCTTGTATTTAAACACTTTGGCTGGCACGACCAAATCTTGTGAAGAGTTGAGATCACAAACGGAGCACGTACAAAATAAATAGAAGCAATAAAATGCAAGCAAAGAGATCTCAAACACCATCCAAGACCAAGTAGCCATGGATGAACCCCCCCTGCTGCTCAATACTCAAGGTAGGTCTACGCTATGTTATGAACCCATTTGAATAAAATCAATGATTTCACACAACTTCCTAAAGCCTGGCATACATCGCACTTGCGACTGGAAGCAACTGATCAGTCGCTGGTGGTCTACAACTAGTCGCTAGAAAGATAAACATGTGCAACTTGCGGCGACTGGTGATTTCTCAGTTCCAGCGAGTCACAAGGGTGCATACATTGACCATTTCTGTCGACTGATCAGTCGCTGCCAGTTCCTCCCGGTCTCCATCAAGCTCTAGTTGTACCCAGTCGTAACTGCGATGTATGCTAGGCTTAATACAGTAAACATTGCGTAAGTCGACACTTCTGTGATGAAAAACAAAGTGTCAGCTTAGAGACTTAACTTTCAATTAGACTTCATAAGATGGGACCAGATGCTGGCTGTTGACTTAGGCAATTTGGTGACTTACACACTGTTGGTTTATGCAGAGTTTAATATAGTACCTGAGTTGTTTAAAATAAGAACAGAATTAGAGGCCTGCAGACCTTTCCAACAAAGATGGTGGCTTACTAGTTCTCCCACATGACTTCATGGCCATTCATTGTCCAAGCATAACACTACCAAATGCATCCTCTAAGACAATTATTTCACCTAAACTTTTGTGTCCATGGCCCGCTTGACCTGCTAGCTTGCCAGGAGCCATTGAGAACTGTTAGACTACCTTACCATCTTTGTTGGGAACAGCTATAGTAGTAGGATGCAGAAAACTAATACAACCCCCACCCCATCATGTAGTTCACATTGCTCGTAATATAGACTTGCAACAGAATCACGAAGGAATAGTACAGTTAGGTTGGTGTAAGTATTTGCACCTGATTTTTACATTACGTTGTTCTTGAATACTGTTCATTTTAAAAATTATTGGTACATTCTTTGGTGTCATGGAATATTGTCTGATGACTCGCTACCCGTCATCCACTATGACAACTTGCGACAGACGTCCTAAGACATGACTACCTCACAACTATTTCTTGTCATCAGAATCCGACATGGCAGACATCCGACATGGCATGACGTGTGCAACCTCAGAAGGTTCAGTCAGCAAGGGACTGTCAGTCTAGCCTTCATGTTACCACTGGCTATGTATGGGGTGGACAGGACACCAGTCTTAGTATGTTGGTTCCCCATTCCTCCACCAGGGGAGGGATACTCGGGCATACCTCATGCATACAGTGGCACATTAAATCAGGGGACAACAGCCAATTACAACACAGCAATCATCCTTGTGGTCCGATGACTCTACATGCGGATTTTTCCAGAACATATCTGAGAGAAGACCTCTTGGTCTATTGGTTGGTACTGTCCACACTTTGAGTCCATGTAGAACATTTTGTCTCTGATGATGGAAGGATTAAATCCCTCTTTCTGAAGGTTAACCTTCTTGAGTTTAAATGTACCTGAAACATAATACATTGGAAGATTATCCAAACGATGCATAATTAAGTTTGATGGAAAAATCTGCAGGCTTCATAAGTCTTTCAATTACGGTACATGGTGGCTAGGCATAGAAGGCATTTGACATATTATGCCCAAAACATAACTGGTTAAAAGTGTTCCCAAATTAGGGTTAACTGTGAAACTCACCAGTTGCTTCCAATTCTTCTAGAATTCTAATGAACATGGGTCTGGCATACGGTGGGAGAGAACGAGATAAATCTCGGGCAAGTCCATTCAAGTCAGTCAAATGATGACCATCCACGATCGCTGCCATCCCCGCCTTGCCTTCAAGACCTGAAAATCGTTCAAAACGTGTCACAAGTAGCCAGGAAGGAAGCTGAATCAAGATTTGACCAATGGTTGCCTTACACACAAGAAACAAGAGCACTAAACTCCTCTCTTCCCTAACCTATGTGGTGCTGGCTGCTATAATACCGGTACTCCAGTATTGTATTTGAATCTTTCCACCAGGGCAAAGCCACAGCATTATTTTATTGGCCCTAATAGGTAAACAATGAAGAGGCCATCTCAAGCTACTCATGTTCCTCACTTGGATGGGGTCTTTTATTTGCCCTTGTAATGGAAACAAGTACAAGGCACCACGGCTTACTGTCGCTTGCGATGGACATGAAGAGCCAGTAATGATTAATCCCACATGGCCCAGGCGAGATTTGAACCCGGGATCTGCTGCTTCCTTAGCGGATGTGATAACCACTCGGCTATCAGGGCTCGTCATGTAAGACAAGTGATTATGCCTGCTATATTACAGGTTGTCTAGTAGTAATGACTATGGACATCAGCAATTTTGAGGGAGCACAACTTAAATACTGAACTTACCAGGAACCTCCACTCCATACACTACACAATCTTTAAGTTTGATGATATTACTAATGACGGCTTCTACTTCGGATGTTGACACATTTTCTCCGCGCCAACGAAATGTGTCGCCCGTACGATCCTTGAAATACATGTAGCCACAGTCATCCATCACCAAACGATCACCTTAAAGGGAGGAGAGATTTTAAGGCTGATATTTGGACTGATGCTGAACTGTTAAACAGGTGAGTCATTTGGTACATCAGTGTTCTCCAAACCAGTTAAAAAAAGGGCGGCGCGCCCCTCTTAAAAATACCGACGACAAAATCCGCCCCTCTTAAAAACGGCCCGCCCCTCTTAAAAATTCGTCCGCCCCTCTTAAAAATTCATCCGCCTTAATATTTATGATTTAGATCGCTCAATTATGCATCTCAGATGCTCAGAAAACGCATCTCAGAGCACCTTAAATCCACATTTCGCTGGGGTAGGGCCCCCAGACCCCCCACCAGAAGGCGCCTTTGGCTCCTCGCACAGTGCCTTCGGCACCAGGCCCATCGCCGCCCCTCTTAGACCAAAACCCGTGGAGAACACTGGTACATGTACTTCTGCTAGAGAGTTTTGGGATAGGGCAGCACCATGCCTCACCTAGTGGTGCCAGAGTGTCTTTATGCCTCACCTAGTGGTGCCAGAGTGTCTTTTTAACGCTCAAAATGCACCATGTCCCCTAAAAAATGTTGTCATTTCTGACAGTCTCAATGGAGTTTCTTTTTACACTTGTGACCCAAATTCGTGTGGACTGAGAGGATATGTAAGGTGTCTACCTGTCAAGAATGCCATATCTCCCTTCCTGAACACATCGTACGCAATCTTCTTACTTGTGGCCGTTTTGTTTACATAACCATCGAATTCACGAATAGGATCACCTTTGATAATTTTACCCACAAGTTCTCCAGGTTCTCCTGAAAAGATCAACATATAGTTGAGTGGAACAATTCAACAATTACTCTTCATTCAACATCCACTTGCCACACGGTTTATTGCCGATATCGTCAGCAGTTGCAGAGATATTGGCCAGAAACCAATACTCACCTGGTTGACACTGTATACACAATCCCCGGCTGTCTCGTATTGGTTCACCAGTGAACTCGTCCACCTTGATCAACGAAACTGGGTACAAGATAGGAGCGATCCTTGTTGTAAAGCCCACAGCTCCGACCTTGTTATCCATGTTAACTGAAATAGAACACCAGTAAATGAAATAGACACCAGTGTATCATGACACTCTAGAACACCAGTAAATGAAATAGACACCAGTCTATCATGACACTCTTTCTGTTGTTGATGTAGAATACACATCATAATTCCCCCTACCTATGTTTGCATTGCCCTCTGTCGCTCCATAAAACTCTCCAATTTGTCTTATATTGAATCTCTTCATGAATTGTTCCCATATTTGTGGTCGGAGACCGTTTCCAAATGCTAATCTCACACGATGCTGGGTTTCTTCCGGGCGGTGCGGCTGAGCGAGAAGGTAGCGGCAGATTTCACCGATGTATTGGACAACCTGAAATTAGTCAGTGGTTGAAACATTGGAGGTTTTTATCACAGCCACATCGATGACTCCGCAAACTGCACGAATAAGTCAAGTATGCAATAGAGGCTTTTGCTGAATGTGTTTCCACTAAAGCGGAGAAGTACCAGTAAAAATGATCAATATACTGCGGCACTGCTCGTCACCAGTAGAAATTCTATTGCAAAAATAGCATTTGAAGCAGTTTACCGCAGGGATTTTTTAACCAGAGTATTCAATCACTGCACTTCAACAAATTTGTCCAGAACAAGACAGCATTTGCTGCTCACTGCTCAAGTGGAAACTCCTCACAAAATACGTTCTGTGGTAGACTTCCTCCACGGGAATTCACGTTTTTCTGTGAGGAGAAATCCGCTGTATGGGAAATGGGCTTTACTTGTTTATTCATTAAATTCCCATCTATTTAGACTCGTTCCAATGCCTTCCATGTCATACCTTACGGTTTGACTAGCTTCTATGTTATGGGATTTGTTTAATGTTTTGAATTGTCAGGTTACTCACAGTGCAGTTATAACGGACACAGTCAGTCCAGAAGTTGCTGGCAGAGAATTTCTTCCTAATGACAACAGCGTTGCCTGACAAGAGTGACTGGCCGACTCCGAGAATGCCACCAGCAGTGTGGTAGAGAGGTAAGCAGTCATAGATGATATCTTTAGGGGTCAAGCGGAACATCATATGTAGTGTGGAGGCCATGTAGTAATACCTGCAACAGTGGAAGGTTGTCAGTTCACACTTAGACAGATGTGAGGTGGTCTAGGAAAACCCGTCGGATGTCGCTGAATGATCAACAAGGGCTGTCAGATTGTATATGTGCATTGGTCAGCTACTGTTTACCTGTTACGAAGTACATTGCAGCTATTGAAATATGCAGGTTCACCAAGGCCATTAACACTTTCCTTAAATGCGACAAATGCATTTCCACAATAATGACGTAAAACATGATTATGTTCACGGATTTAACATTTTAGAAACAAGGCAGACCTGCTGTGGACAACGACTGCAGCTTTTGGTAATCCTGTCGTCCCGGACGTGTAGACAAGGAAGAGACGATCTGAAAAGAAAGAAGAAACATGGTCTTATTTATGCGGTTCATAGAAACTCAAAATCATGAATTCCATATTTTGGTGGATTATGTCCCTAGATAAGCCTAGGTTTGCAGTTGACCGTGTTCTAAATGCTATTCAAAGGCAAAGCCGTAGCCGCTGCACCAATATGCCCTTAGTAGGCACTTCCCAATGTGAGTAAAGTAATAGATTCAAGATGGCGGCGTGTGATTCTCTATTCAGCAGACACCGTCCTTGACTGGCATGACCAGTTCACTTCGACTTCAAAAGTTACAATTTCTTAGCAAATTGAGTCGTGCATAACTGTTTCATTAAAACATAAGACTTTGGACTTCGTCATGCCAAGCTTCCGTCAGTCGCATAGATACATGTAACTTTGTGGGTCAAAGTTATGGCAGTGAGTCCGAGCACCAGGGTGTGCCCTGGATGGACTTTGCCCACACAGGATTTACAGTCATGAAATAAACTTATCTCATCACACTAATGAGATTGAGAATAACCCAGATTACAACAATCACTTCAAATCTTGGCATTATTCTTCAACACTATTTATTTGAGAATTCAGCTGATGAAAGATTAAGTGGGTCACAGGGTCAAGGTAAAAGGTCAAAGGGTCAAGGTCAAAGGTCATATCATGACGGGTGTGGTGCACGACACACCTTTGACTCCTCACACACCTTCCCTGAAAATACCGACCCAAAATCTGCCTTCAGTGCAAAGTTATAGGCCGGAAGACATATTTGCATCAAAGGTCACAGGGTTAAGGTCAAATGTCACACTGCGATGGGTGCGATACATGTGTGGTAGAGACACTTACCTTTGAACTTTGTGGCAAGATTGGGAGGGGGACGTCGGGAAACATGTTCCAGGAGAGGATCAAGATGGACAGCTGATAATACTGAGGCATTGTAATTGCCCGAGCAGAATAAAGCCGTATTATGTCTGAGACTTGCTCGGATATCTCTGACAGCTGAAATGATAAAGATGGTTCAACTGAAGACATGGAAGACAGATGCAAAGATACAGTTGAGTCCTGAATTCCCCTCACATAAACAGGAAAATCACCTTCCTAAGGGTACCCAGAAAGGCTCTGGAACGGACCAGACCGAAATGGAGGTAAAAATCATGGTTTGCTCTTCGAGTTAGGCTACAGTAATCCTTGCGGTATCATAATAAACTCAAGCAGCCCAAGCTCTATTAGTTCTGTTAGTACTCGCCTTCTATCATTTCACCACCAAATATGACAGCTTTGGCATCAGATGCCTGGATACAATGCAATAGCGATTCCATCCGGAGGTTAAAATTGATGAGAGCAGCAACAACTCCGATCTTTGCCATGCCAAGCCAGAAACAGACAAATTCAGGCCTCGACTCCATGAAAATGGCAATGACATCACCACGCTGATAGCCACATTCACTGAGATAATTGGCTATCGCATTGGAACATTCATCCACGGCACGGTAAGTCCATTCTTGTCCCTCATAAATGAACGCTATCTTCTGAGGGTGTCTTCTAACTGTCTCCTGGAAAATCTTTGGAATGCTTGAATTTTCCCTGATATATCTCTTCATTCGATACTTGATGGTCAGCAAGATGTAGAGTCCCCTATACAACAAAGAAAGAAACAAGTTCATAAGATGCAACAAAGGCCTACAAGGTAGAAACTGGTCAACTCAACTGTACCATCTATTGATACACCGGTAGGCTACTGTGTCGGAACTTAGGCCTAGTGACAGGGTTAGGGTTAGTTTCCATTGTAAATTAATCTATTGTTCAGTTGCCGTTATTCCGTCACTCATGACCTTTTTAGCATTGATTGGGAATTCTAAACACGTTCCTTATGACGGAGATGCATCTCGGATGACAGTGCCCACTTTATTGTGTGGCGGACATTAAAAACAGATAGACATGTGCATCCCCTCCCATTCCATTGTCAGGTCACGGCTCATTTTGTGTGTGTGTTGGGGGGATCGCCCTATGCCATGGCAGAGAGTAGGGGCAATGAAAAATATTAGGCCACTATCACCACCAGGGTGACCTCTATTCTTGCTATAAAACCTACCTGGCATCTCTTGGTAATGTCTTCAACACAACTAAAGCGAATCTCCAGCCTCCAGTGACAAGATACAGGCCAAAGGCCACCCCCAGAGAAAGTGGGAGGGTCAGGCCTGAACACACCCATAACAAACACGCCAAACTACTGAAGCCCACGAACTTCAAAAGGGACATGTTTGCGTTTATACGATGAGCCGCACGACTGACCTGTCGCCCAGCACCTAATACACTGAATTGCGCACCCATGCACACGTTTAATCAATCGATTTTGGACAGTGATCAACTGATCAAAGCTCTGAACATGAAAAAACACGCCAGGAACCCGGTGCAGCAGTGTCGCCATCTAGCGAAACTTCTACGAAAGATTTTCCCGGCTGCTACATCAACAACGTACTTCCACGTTTTTTGAATAATCTGCAGCCCACCACAAAAATTGCATACAAAATTATTTCCATTCAAACACACTAACACATCCAAAACTACATAAAAACAATTTTAACTACATTTGAATTTAAATTGATAGCGAAAAAACAGTTGATATTTTAGAAGAGACAAGAAATATTCAAAAATATTTTGGTCTGCAGCCCAGTCTTCCACATCAAAATCCACAACATGGAGTCGTTGTACAGTATCCCCTTCACAGTTTTAGAGTGTCCTAACTTGAAACTTAAGAAGCCATCATGGGTCAAAATGCCATCAGCTATGTTTATGTTTTCCGCTATACTAGCCTCGTACTTTTTGGTGACTGGAGGCAAGTATCAAAACGTAAAAACGGAGATTTCTTTGGGCCGAATTCTGGCGTGCATGCAGTGCAGTGATTGCATGCACGTAGTCGTAGGCCTACGTACTATGCTATATAGCTACCAGTACTGGCCTCCTATGTGCAAATGCAATACATTACAGCACCACATCATGTATGTTGTGTATGGACCAAGGCAGGGAATTTGGTGCTGATGGCAGGGAATCCGAATCAGTGTTCTTACGAACCGGCCTACTCTGTATTATTATTGTGAGCATTTTTATTCATCGTGTTTTTTTTCTGTAGGTATCATATATGATGTGATTGTAGAGCCCCCAAGTATTGGCTCAACAACTGATGAACGGGGGAACTCGAGGCCAGTAAGTATATTTCATACGATGAGGCCTACCCTATATGGCCAAAATCTGAATTACATGTTGTGGTGGCTTCAGCAGGTCTGTCCGGACGCGGTATATCGAGTATACTCGTTTTTACGAGTGCACAATCCCACAATGCAGTTCGTTTACCCATACTCGCTAATCCTTAAAAAATAAAATGTTCAGTCTTGAAAATTAAATTTCTGGTGTTTTTTACATTGTCTCTTTAATTTCTTTCCGTCACGAAAGAGTAAACTTCGGACGCGGACGCCGGTGCACATGGCCCGGCTTCTGTGTAAGTCCTTAAATTTTACATATTTGATACCATGAAAGTCCTCAAAAGGTCCATGAAATTTTACATCTGTCTGCGGGAGGAACCCTGGCAATACATTACAGCACCACATCATGTATGTTGTGTATGGACCAAGGCAGGGAATTTGGTGCTGATGGCAGGGAATCCGAATCAGTGTTCTTACGAACCGGCCTACTCTGTATTATTATTGTGAGCATTTTTATTCATCGTGTTTTTTTCTGTAGGTATCATATATGATGTGATTGTAGAGCCCCCAAGTATTGGCTCAACAACTGATGAACGGGGGAACTCGAGGCCAGTAAGTATATTTCATACGATGAGGCCTACCCTATATGGCCAAAATCTGAATTACATGTTGTGGTGGCTTCCGAGACCTTATTCACAAAACACCCGTAACTCTTAAAGGGCATAGGCTGATGGTGAACAATAGGTACCTCCAAATCGTCAATAGTTACGCACTCAGAAGTTACAAGAGCTTCGTGAATAAGGACCCCAATACGTCCCAGGACTTCAATTCACTTGCATGTTCTCAAACACTTGGTTCACTAATGGTAGCTTCCAGTTGTTATCAAAGTATGATGCCTACCTGAGCTTGAATCTTGAACTTGATCATCCAGTGACATGTGATGAGTTTTCTTTCCTGCCTCACATATGTAGACCTATGGTTGTCATCTTGTTTTCAGGTAGCGTTTATGCCGTACAGAGTCAATGGTCAATACATCATGGAAGGTTTGGCATCGAGTTTCCTCTTCACGATTGGTGGCCTTGGTTTTGTGATACTTGATCAGACAAATAAACCAACAACACCCAAACTCAACCGGATTCTTCTCCTTAGTGTTGGCTTTGTCTGCATCTTGGTCTCATTCTTTATGTGCAGAGTTTTCATGCGAATGAAATTGCCGTGAGTATCTTCATACTTGAATCTTCTTTTATCTGCATTCTTCAGTCTCAGAAAACTCAGGCCAAAGTGACCCACTCCTAATCAGGTCTGGTAGAGATACCATTTGTGTCGACCTTTCCAACTAAGATGGTTGCCAACTTGTTCTCCCACATCACGTCGTAATCATTCATTGTCCAAGCATGATATAACACTACCAAACACATCGTCTCAGACAATTTTTTCCCTAAACTTTTGTGCCCATGGCCTGCTTGACCAGCTTAGCATGTGCCAGCGGCCATCTTTCTTGGAAAGGTCTACACACAACAGTACAGTACTTCAAAATAACAGATATACACATGTGTAATGATTGGTACATGTGACACAGAATAACAGTTACTCAACAAAGTTCAGATATATTTACGCTCAATTATTTATTTATTTTGGATCGCTCAAAGCACTGAAAGTTGCCCTAGTTTTAAAGGCCTGAGCAACCCAGAGCAAGCTCAACTTCCTGGGAAGTATTACAGTCTGGGTGCCACAAGGCGCACATGAATCCATCACTGCCAGCTCAGTACCCATTTAACACCAAGGTTGGGTGAGGGAAAGAGACTTGTCCAAAATCTCACGCCGAGTGGAGATTGAACCTGGGACCTCCTGACGGCTAGCCAGAGACCCAAGCCACTACACCACAGTGGACTCCTTATGTGACATCAAAGTTCCAAATTCAACTAAGATGCCCGATTAACTGTGTCAATTTTTTTCAGGGGCTACCTCCAGGAGTAACGACTTGAATTCAGCAGGAAAACAGAGATGATATATGTATCGGAAGGAAGTGCTCACAGTTGGATATCATCGGCCGTCCAAGTGATCGTAACTGAAATGCTTCATCCTGATGATGATTTAACATACTGACACTTAATCACAGGTTAATTTTGGCCAACACTGTACTTGAGAGCTATATACCGGTAATTGTTTCTGCGACTTGGCGACTATGCATAGAATAGGACATAAAGACTAAGAGGACACACAGAGCTTTTTCAACACCCCAGAACTGTAGTCTCATTGTCAACCCCTATAGCTTCTACACTGATGGTGCAATTTGTTAACTTCCTGATCATCAGAAACTGTTAGGCAGTTCCTTGTGGAAACAAATTTTTGTTACTCTTTGGAATCATAATGCATGTAATTTATAGACGGAAAATATACTTAAAATGAACTGATACCAATTTAGTTGTATTTCTGTAAATGTGACCAGGGATGGTGCTACCCACTTGCCAAATTGCCATCGGCTATTTCACTCCGATTGGCTAACACTGAGCACACCTGACAATGTGAATGGCATTCAGTCAACTGAGTTGAAGACGGGTCAGCCAATATGTGGTATCCCTGAGATGAGATAATAGGGAGGTTTCGCAAGCGGCCGGTTAGGCCATACGACGACGTTTATCTATTGTTTGGGTATACCCACACAATAGATAAACGTCGTCGTAGGGCCTAACCAGCCGCTTGCGAAACCTCCCTAATCCCCTCCTACAGTCTTGTTTAGAGTGTCCTTCTTACTGAACCTCAACAGCTGATCCATCATCAGGAGTCTGCATCATGAATCAAGTCGTCGGCATGAAGTTAGGATCCAGATAGTTGTATCCTTCCTGAGAGAATCTTGTGTAGTCTTTATCCAAATAACCCTGAGCTTGTGGGTAATGAATCGGGTTCATTCTGTGACTCGAGTTGTGATGAGTTGTCTCAAATTGACTGCAATGAAGACGAAGGATTGTGCTTTGCATGTCATTGTTTGTCTTGGGGGGCCTGGCTAGCTGTTGTGAAGAGCATTTGGCTCTCTGGGAGGGGGGAAACTGCACTTAACGGTATGCCATTTTTTTCAAATGATCGACAGAACAGCCTGTACTGGCAGCTACCGGGGGCTTCAAGTGTGAAGGCGGCAAAGATGTGAACCGGATGATATTCGGGTTGGCCCTAACTTGAATTCCACTTTTTTGATGGTCCCAACGACTCAAGTTAGGCAAGGTTGACTGTATGTCACACGGGTATCACGACCACCAGACATAAGTGACAGCAGTGGATCCTTCTATATCTCACCTATCTATACATTCCTGGCAGAGGTCTATGGCCACTTCACTAGGACAGTCTGTACAATGCCATCGGACACCAAGTATCGGCTCACATTCACATCTGTCACACTGAAAAAGGAGAGAGAGGTGTTATGAGGGTATTCAGATCCATTGATTCCTGGGACCATCTTCACCAAGCATCTGTGCTGGACTAGCTGTAGCTTGACTGGCATCATCTTCCATTCCATTCTTATTGTTGGGACACAATACATTAAAACTCGGCTGGCTATCGACACAAAATGACTGGTCACAAATGTGACGGCTTATGCAGAGTATACTGTACGTGACACAAGGACAGGGAACCAGTCACTTATTGATCCTTCTTGAAGTTCTAATCAACGTGCTGTCAGCCACTCCACTACAAAGGCTCAGGGAAAACTTTATGGTACACACCTTGTAACCCATATGCTGGGAAATATCATGGTCTGCGCTAACTTCCTGGAAACGTTCCTTCCGTATTCGCTTCAGTTTCATGAGTTCTTGATATTCATTAGTGTCTCTCAGATTGACAGGGATTGTCTCATCATCCTGGGGAAGAGATAATCACTTGACTTTAGCACATGACGCAAAATTATCGCCAAAGTTTACATGTTTACATACCGCATGAATTCTGTCTTCACCCGACATGTCGCCGGTGGCATTTGCACCCACATGAATTATCTTGAATAAATAAGGCATCGAAACAGCGAAGAAGAACATATCAGACAATTCTACTATTCATGGAAACAGCCAGCGAAAAATTGTGAAGTTTACACAACTGATCGTGATCGTCATATTTTTATTGGTATTGTTATAATAGCACATCAGGGTCCCCGCCAGAGGGTACTTTGGGTACAAATATAGTACCCTAAAGAAATCTGAGGGTACGATTAGTACCCTGAAAAAATCACTTCAGTAATGTTTTTCTTAAATTTGTTACATTTCAAATGCAACTTTCATGCGGAAGGAAGACTAATTTTGCATTTTGGAGTGTAAAAATGTTTTTTGAAAAAAAAAGTTTGAAAAAATTTTTTGAAAAAAATTTTGATGAAAAAATTTTTTTGAAAAAATTTTGTTGAAAAAATTTTTTTGAAAATTTTTTGGAAAATGTTTTTTTGAAAAAAACATTTAAAAAAAAAAAAAATTTGAAATTTTTTTTTCTCCCCCCTCCTTACAGATCGTACCCTGCAAAAAAATCCTGGCGGAAACCCTGCACATGACGTAGATGGCACTCCCTCTCGCCAGGAAATAAGCACTAAGGGATAATTCTGCCCACTTTAGAGTTACGCTGCACCATGCCCTAAATGGCGACACCACTGTGCCCTTTTAACCCCAGGGCACCATGCGTCCTAAAAACAGAGCACTCTGTGTGAATTCCTTTTATTTCCTACTTTGAATTGTCACCGACATCTAAAATCACCACTTTGAGTACTTACAGACACATCAAGGACTTGGTTCTCTTCATTTGTGTATAAACCTCCTTCATCATCAGACATGTAGACTGGTGGTTCATACGCCTGCATGAACGTTGATGGTTGGTAGTAAAATCTATTATGTCGCTGGTGTCGGTGAGCCGAGGTCTGAGAAAAGACACCAAAACCAAACTGAGTACCGTAAGAGAAAAATCTGTGAGAAACAAACTGAAGCTGGAAGTGAAGTGAAATCCTCCCAACGTAGAAAACCACCTTGAAGCCTATTTCAAGATGGATGGTGCCATGTACATGTCAACATGACATGTAATATAGGGTGGCAAATGACACTGTAGACCCATGTGGTGCACTTGGTCATCGGCGCAAGTGGAGTGTGTGTGACTTCAACCCATGATGTGATCTACACATAGTGCACTCTGCCGTGGATGTCACCATGTTCAAAAGTGATGTCACAATGAGCCATTGCACACTCTCTTATTGGTGATTTATGGAAAAAATGAATCCATTCGAACTCACCCTTTTAATATGAGCTGCTACATTTGGAACCCTTCCAGGGACAGGGAGACCAGCTTTGGCTAATTTGATGAAATACTTCTGTACACGACTGGCCACTTGTGCTGGCGTTCGATTACCCAGGGCTGTTGCAATCTTCTGCCATCTTTTAGCCTCGACTTCTTCAGGCGGGAATTTCACCAGCAGTTCTTCCAAATGTTTCTGTTCTTCCACGGTCCATAACTTATTGAATGTATCTGGTTTTGTTGTATCTTTGAGACGGCCCCTCACAACAGTTTGCCCATCAAGATCGCCAGACTGAATGTCCAGCTGACTGATGCTGCTGGCTGAGATTGATTCAGAATCTGCAACATCTTAAAATAAAGAAGGGAAGAGGTTATAATATGATTATAATGATAATTATTCCAACACTAAGCTGGTCCATGATTCTTCAGATAAAAGCAGCACTTAGTCCGGGAGCTGGGCTACTTTTATTCAACATGGAGGGTACAAAAGCATTTTGAATTTGACTGACTTTACCCAAGAGCTCAGCTTTCTAAGGCGAATGGGCTTCAAGGCCTGAACTTACCACTTGCTACAGAGGCAGTGTCCACACTTCCTTTTTTCCCACGTGTCATGTGTCTTGGCAGATCAAAACTGAATTGGTCCGAGTCAGAAATGTAATTCTCCCAGTCAATTTCTGGCATTTTAGCAATACGAATTGGCTGTGGAAAGTTCATATTGGCACCTTGTTGGAGATTCTTGACGAACTTGATAGGGTCTTTTAAAGCCACTTTCTCACATTCCAATAAGATATCCAGATCTTGTATTGCTTGCTGCCTCTGGGATTCCAACAAAACCAATGTTTTCAAGAGCTTTTGATAGTCTTTGTTGCCCTTGAGAGCGAGATGATCAGATTCAAAGGTGTACATTCCATCATCATTGTCGCTGTCTTCTGATGACAACTCACACTCAGCTTTACCTCCTAACCCATCTGGTGAATCAATCTCCAATGACGACATGGCTTTTTTCTGTGAAACTGAAAGTGAAATAGAAAATGGAGATGACTGCGCTTGTAGACTTGTATTTGTATGTTTCCATCAGAATCAGCAGGGCTGAAGCCATAGCATTAGGGAGGGGAACGAGTTTAGAATCCCCGATCAGTGTCCAAAAAAGGGTCACAGGATTTCCATTGTGTGCCATGGTATGGAGTAATGTCACTTCCGATCGATCAGGGATTCTAAACTTTTGCCAAAAAGAGTATAATGGTAGGGCCAACCCTGCATGTCCATATGAAAAAGAACAAGGCCTCAATGTAGTAGGCCTACTATAACTAACCAGATTACACACAGGCAGCTGCAGTGCACACACCACGCACACAGCACTAGCACAGTGACAGTGCATGAGCACAGCCACAGGCTAGAGTGAGTAGACTCGCTTTGCTTTCTTGACTTGGCTTTCATGCACCAAGCAAACCATCACACGCTTACATTTTTGTACTCCTAAATGATTTAACTTTCACGACAGCCTTCTAACATTGCGAATCACGCGAATTTTTTGGAGAAATCGAGAAATCCGTCAACCAGCTGTTTGCTGTTTATTTCTTTGTTTGTTGTTCGGGCATGAGCACTGGATCCATCTCCGTCTACGCCACTTTGCCCTTCCTCTCACCTCTGCCGCGAGGGCAATATCTTCCCACCCTCCGGTAGAGGCCATCCTTGGGCAGGGAGGCTCTGGGCCATGCTTCAACCCCACCCACCCCTACACTGCCCAACAGACCACTGCCCTTGCCCCAACCCATGAAGGCGATCTCCCTGTGTCTCTGTTCATCACACCCCCGCGATCCTCCTCACTGTCCTCTTGAATTCCACCTCCGACCCCATCTTACTGCCTCCTGCCCTGCTTGCACTCAACTCTCCAACAGGTCTCTTACTTCTCCCCTTCCACACTACCCCTGATTCCTTCCCCTCCTCAACTCAATTCTCCCCTTCTCACTTCCCCCCTCGCTGGCACGGCCCACTTCTCCACCTGCACCTCCTCTGCTTATTCCTTCCCGCTTCATCTTCCATTTGTCCAATGTTCTTGTTCCCTCCCTCCCCCGCTAGCCCATCTCCTGCTCCTCCACTGTGGGAGCATCCTGACTGTCTGGTTGCCAGGAGGGGCCCATCACACTAAAAAAAGAAGGGGGTGCTTCCATCTCTCATGATGCCATACATGCATCGACAGGTGAAGTCGGCGCCACGATAAAGCAGGTCAGGGAACCAGACTACAACGCACCTGGTACCCCTTGCCAATCCCCATCACGGATGTTTTCTCCTTACAAGTGGAGCAAATCGAAAACAAGGAATGTCGTACCTCTGGGCTAGCAAGATGGCCAGCCCCTGGCAAAGACTCATTCACATCTTTGCCACTCCACTCCCGCAGTATCGTGGCGCCAACTGATTTGCGTGTACCAGACCTACAACTCTCACCAGAACAAGCGCCATCTGGAGTAGGTTAGTGGAACAGACTATGAAGCAGGCGAGATGGATCAGACTAAAGTACAAGTAACCAAAGGCAACACTGACAGGGGGCATCTCAGCAGCCGAGGGGCCCAAATCAAATGGCACAGTAATTGACATCTTACATCTTTCTCTATATTTATTGTAATTATTTACATTTGCCGGACAAATTTTTCATTTTCTTACTGACTTCTGTAGCTAATAATATTGTGTAAAGTCAAAACATGGCCAAGCCCAAGAGGTCATCTGTGGAATAAATGAATGCTTCAAAATCATCCCTAAACCCCATCATCAAAGCATGGCATCTTCAACAATGTCCGCACAAAACATATAAAAAACAAAGGATGACTGTATCTTTTCATGAAACAGATCGGGTAAAACGTTGAACGATGGGAAGGCACTGGCCTTGTTCACAGGACAAGCAAATTGGGAGGACAACGTCAAAGTATTTTGGGAGAACGGAGAAGAAGTGGTCAGATAATGTGACTCAATGAAGAATGTGAAAATTCCCTGTCAACCACACACCATATTCTCAAATGCCATTGGATGAAACAATGGCTAGTATTCGTAAAAGTCAGCACTGCAAATGCCTTTACTTAAGATTTGCACAGCGAGGTCCAATGTAAATGTACACATACTACAAAACTTGCTTTTATGAATATCAGCCCTTGTCATGTGCCAGTTGGCAATGTTGCCTGCAAAAGTGATGTCACTGTGCTCGCGCTGGGAATTCCCCGACACCAGTCTCACTCAACAAAACACCATCCTTTAAACTGCTGAGAGCATAGTTTCATCCACTGGCATTTGAAAATACGATGTTGCTTGTGTATAAATATAGACCTTTATCTCGGGCAATACAGGCTTTTGTAGCCTCAGGCTATATCGTATTCCTTTGGGCCAGAAAAGCACATATTGCCCTTGACAAGGGTAAGAAATGTTCACTGTATGAAATCATGAGAGTTTTGAAGGTCAATTATTTTGTTCAGTCCATACCCTGACCTCAAAAAGAAAAGCGCTCTATAAATGTTAACTGTCCTATTTTGTTTTTAAAGTCTGGTAGTGCCCTTAACTAACCAATCTCAAGCACTGAATGTGATCAACTGCACATAAAAGGTTATATCAACTACTGGTAGAAAGAAGAAGACATTCTTTACAGTTTGAATCAAAATACACCTAAATAATCACAATTTCCTAAGTGCCACTGTACATGTATTTACTGGTCAGTGTTCACAAACTGTTTACCACTGTTCACATGTTTCTCTGAACCCATCTTTCATTTTGTTCACTAGGTAGGCCTAGTGGAGGCCACAAAGTTGGTTGTCCGTATCAAAGGCCTACATGTTAGAATAGATTAATTGCTCTTAGGGAAGTTTCCAATGGACAACTGACTGGAGGAAATGACTTGTTCGGTTGGGAAAATCATCTGTCCTGGGTGCTCGGACAACTGATTTGTCGTTCCCTGTACAACCAGCAAGACCCCATGTCCTAAATAAAATGACCGACTGACCCGATTTTTTCATACAATAATGGGTGGTAACTGAACCCTTTGTCTATAATCCTGAGCCTCAAGCAAGGAAAACAATGTACAGGTAATGAAGGGAATCTTCAGAGCAGGAATTCAAAACCTCAGTGGCTGCATCACTGTGGCTTGAGCGAGACTCATGATATTGACATCTATCAAAATCCGATTCACAAGTTTTCAATGATCTTTTGCTGGATTTCATTTGTAGATCGGCGACTTGGAACTTGTTGTTCGTGCGCGGTTTGCGGCGGAACGGCTTCGAGCTGATGCCTGCATCTGGAGCTGGTAGGCCAACGGATGAATCTTGAACCCATACAACCTGAAATGATGAGGAAACAGTTAAATTGTGAACAAACATCCTAGTACGATTTTATGAACTCCCGGATATTACGAACCCAATGTCTGGTTCCCAAAATTTCATGACATGTACACACTGTATGTAAATCCTCGCTATTACGAACTCAGTGTTAGTATGAACTTAACCCTTGGACCCCGAAGGGTTCGTTATAGCGAGGAGAGATTGTAGCTCTCATGATACGGTACAGACACTATATTAGGTTATGTAATGTTACAACTGGTGGCGGCCTCTTCTCTCCAGTTTGGTAGTCACATCTTCATGATGTGGACTGTCACTTCCTGGTCCTCCACAAAGCAAGTTGGTGACACTTCCAGCTGGGATATACAAGAGATAAAGCATCCTGCCTTGGTCTCTGCATCTGATTATCTCGGGTCATGGTCGTACCCTCCAGAAACAAGTGCAAGGAGGAAACCTATTGTGAAGATCCTGGGTGTGAGCTTGGGGGTCTCTACACCATCAATGCTTTCCTGGGACAGAATGCTCTTGTACTATATCATGTCCACCGGTCGTTCCCCTCCAAGACTTCTTCCTATTCCCTCATCATACTCTTTCACTGGAGCTGCAGCGGACTCCTAGCAGCGAGTGGATGCAACACTTTATCACACACAGTCAACAGTCAATCATTTTTATCCCACGAGGTCTCTGAGAGAACTTTTTCCCATCCTGCTGTGAGCACCGAAAACATTTGCAGGTTGAAGTACTGACAGACTTCAATACAAGAGATAAAGCATCCTGCCTTGGTCTCTGCATCTGATTATCTCGGGTCATGGTCGTACCCTCCAGAAACAAGTGCAAGGAGGAAACCAATTGTGAAGATCCTGGGTGTGAGCTTGGGGGTCTCTGAACCATCAATGCTTTCCTGGGACAGAATGCTCTTGTACTATATTATGTCCACCGGTCGTTCCCCTCCAAGACTTCTTCCTATTCCCTCATCATACTCTTTCACTGGAGCTGCAGCGGACTCCTAGCAGCGAGTGGATGCAACACTTTATCACACACAGTCAACAGTCAATCATTTTAATCCCACGAGGTCTCTGAGAGAACTTTTTCCCATCCTGCTGTGAGCACCGAAAACATCATTTGCAGGTTGAAGTACTGACAGACTTCTCCCTATATCCTTCTTCTATTCACATCATGTTTTACGATATACTTGGACTTTGTTGGAACGCTGTGTTGGTGGATCAGGAGGCGTCAAATCAAATCATTCAGTTTTTACACCATCATAACCCATCATGTTCTAGTGAACTTGGACTTCGTAGGAATGCTGTGTCGGTGGATCAGGAGGCGTCAAATCAAATCAACCAGTTTTTACACCATCATAACCCATCATGATCTAGTGAACTTGGGACTTTGTTGGAACGCTGTGTCGGCGGATCAGGAGGCGTCAAATCAAATCAACCAGTTTTTACACCATCATAACCCATCATGTTCTACGATATACTTGGACTTGGACTTCGTACGAATGCTGTGTCGGCGGATCAGGAGGCGTCAAATCAAATCATTCAGTTTTTACACCAACATAATCCATACCATGAAATTTTATTCAACTGTACAACAAAGGGTGGCTAACAAACAAAACAATACACAGAGTTCCAGATATGCAATTCATTATTGATTGATGAAGTGTGGCTAATGCCAGCAGCCCACCAGGTGATATCGTGAACAATCTGATCGCCAGGTGTTGACGCCAGGTGAGTGCTGGATAGTGATGCTTGAAATTTTGTCGCAAATGATGATCGACGAACATAAAACAACACCAACAGCGACATTGCCTAGTCAGCGATGCTGGCGAGAAGATCGGTGGCGATTAGATCATAGTACAAATAAAGTCGTCTCTGAATTTTGCAAATTTCCGACCCCAACCAGGGTCTTCCTCAGGCACTTTCTAATTGTGTCAATTTTGTTGCTTTTTGTACCTTGGATATTTATTGTGTCAATTTTTTGCTTTTTGTACCTTGCACTTTCTAGCAGAGATGCAAATTTCCGACCCCAACCAGGGTCTTCCTCAGGCACTTTCTAGCAGAGATCCCAGAAGTGAGTGCTGGAATCACTTCTGGGATCTCTACTACCAATGTTTTCAAGAGCTTTTGATAGTCTTTGTTGCCCTTGAGAGCGAGATGATCAGATTCAAAGGTGTACATTCCATCATCATTGTCACTGTCTTCTGATGACAACTCACACTCAGCTTTACCTCCTAACCCATCTGGTGAATCAAGCTCCAATGACGACATTGCTTTTTTCTGTGAAACTGAAAGTGAAATAGAAAATGGAGATGACTGAGCTTGTAGACTTGTATTTGTATGTTTCCATCAGAATCAGCAGGGCTGAAGCCATAGCATTAGGGAGGATTAGAAATCAAACGATAAATGTTCACATGTCCAGGGTTGGACCTACCATTACCTTTTTTAGCCAAAGTAAAGATAGGGATTTTCTTTACTCTGGCTAAAAAAAGTATTGGTAGGGCCAACCCTGCATGTCCATATGAAAAAGAAGGCTACAGTTTAGAATCCTGCCGATCGGAAGTGACGTTACCAGGGCTTGACATTAAGCCATTTTCCAAAACACCCTTGCTGGCCCTCAAAAGTGTCCAGGGCCATGGCCATGTGGCTGGCTGACCCTTGGCCTATTGTGTGCCTTCATTTGATTAATGTGATAATAAACTGGGTCTAGCTGAAATTGACCATCCATACCATGACCTGTGCATGCTGTACCGGGTAGTGTAGGCCTAGCCCTAGGAGGCTTGATTAGGCTACGTAGGCTACGTCATGCGTACGCCTAGCCTGCACACACGACGACGACATACCGCCTACCGGTGGGGGGAAGGCAGATAGGCCTGGGCCGGGACCTCAGTAGGCCTACTATAAGGCCACATAAAAAAAGAAAGCTGGTGAGCGTCCCCGCCCGATCCCCGAAAACGGCCCCGACCCCGTTATTTTTTTCAAAAAAAAATTTTTTTGTTCATCAAAAATAACTTTTTTTCGATTTTTCCCCCCAAAACGTTCAAATTGCCCTCTTACGTATATTTTGACCATTGACATCACTTGTTGTTCACAATCTGAACGTCGGAGAACGATTTGTGCCAAATTCAATGGCTG
>NMRB01000878.1:29577-51077 GCA_002633025.1 Notospermus geniculatus
CAGTTCGGCAAACTGCGGAATTCTGCAACGTTGTGGAATTCTGCATCTTATACCAGACATGATGTGGAATTCTGCAACTTTCAGTTGCTGAATTCCACAACCCTGGTCATTGGGGCTGCGATTCTTAGACAGGAGGGCTCTACTCATCACCATAGGTTCTCTGGAACTGCAAACTAAATTTCTGGTCAAGGAAAAAAAAATCCTGTTGTGCAATCCGAAAATATACTGAAATTTCTACTAAAAATACTCAAATGTACACACCAAATGTACTACAGTTTGCTGTGTAAACAAGTAATCAGCTATAAAATTTTACTGGACAAGTTCTGTGCAATGAAATTTTCGTTGCTTGTTTTGGGGTCCACAGGGACCATTCAGACCAAAAGTTATCACAGTTCTTTTTGAAATTCAGGTTGTGTGAATCTCTATGCATTTTCCATTACGAAAGAACACCCAGGTTGCAGAATTCTACATCTCGATGTGGAATTCCACAACGTTGCAGAATTCTGCAATTTCCCGAACTGATACTAGGGGCCTACATCATGCACACTAACTACGTGCATGCAGCATCACTTTATCAGCAACATGACCTCATGATGATGATGACAGCAGCAGCAGAGCACATGATGGAGCAGTGCCATCACTTCACTGCCAGTGCAGTGTTAGGCCTACATAGGCCTACATGTTCCTTTTTTCAGAGTCAGACACTTAGGCTACTTATTGGAGATAAACGATCATGATAACATTCTTTGACATTTTTAGATAGTGAATGATTTACACATTACAGCAGTCAGTCTGCGATTTCATCGGCCTAACCATAGCTGAACGTCAAAAAGTTTGGACCACAGTAAGCCAAAAGCTTAGGTAAATCATGCAAATTAAAACTATACTCAACTCTCATAGTCTCGCCGCTGTTTCGAATCCGGGGGATGTAACCATGCTGGGCATCTCAATGGCTGGCTGCGCGAGACTACACCTCCAGTTACAATGGTGCATCTTACAAATGCCAATGAAAAAGTAGTTCCACAATGCTGCCTAGAGGGGTGTAGAAACAAATAGCAGCAGATCCTGTATCACCCGAAGAACACGTGTTCAGCATGGGCAAAAATAATCACTTGGGTGAGTGTGAATGAAGTCTGTGAAAGGTTCAAGTGTGAGGTAGATCTTTCACTCATTGAGTCTTGAGTGACACTCATGGGGTGTCAAGTGATACTCAATGAGTGTGAGTGTGAGTGAGCTTTCAGAATACGGGCCATAGTCTCGCCGCTGTTTCGAATCCGGGGGATGTAACCAGTACTGGGCATCTCAATGGCTGGCTGCGCAAGACTACACCTCCAGTTACAATGGTGCATCTTACAAATGCCAAAGAAAAAGTAGTTCCACAATGCTGCCTAGAGGGGTGTAGAAACAAATAGCAGCATATCCTGTATCACCCGAAGAACACGTGTTCAGCATGGGCAAGTTTGAAATTAATACGCGGAAAAAGGAGTAAAATGTCCCTGTCGAGAATCTTATGCAAATTAGCAAATCTGACAGTACCTCTTACCGGAAGTCGCGAAAATGATGGTCTAACTGCGTTTATTTTGCTATTTAAGGACTGCTATGACCATTTTTTCTGCGGTTTTCTGCCAGAAATATGGCTTTTACTATCAAATAAAGATAATCACCTTCAGAACTTGGTTGGCTTTCTCACAGACAGGGGACATAATAGACGGAAGGTTGCAAGGGAAGTAGAAAGGGCGATCCAACGTCATGATGGCCAGGGGGCCCACCCTCCTACTACGACGGAAACCAATACCCAGGATGGGAGTAGAGACAGAGCTGATGATGGTGATCCCCAGGCTAACCAGAGTGTCGACAGAAGTGAGGTCCGAGACAACCAGCAGTCCCCCAAAACCCGCAAGATCCCCTTAGTCCTCACCTATCACCCTGGACTGCCAGACATTACTGCAATCACACGCCGTTTCCTTCCTATTCTTCATTTGAACCCATCAATGAAGGAATGCTGCCCTGAGCCACCCCTTATTGCATTCCGGAGACCCAAAAACCTTCGTGATGTGCTGGTAAGAGCCAAGGTCCCCACACAGGAGATCCAACGTGCCAAGCCCACCTGTGACCCTTGCTCAGGGAAAGGACCAAAGAAAGGTCGGAAATGTCTACTTTGCATCTCCTTGCCCTCCCAGTCCCACATCACTAGCTCCGCCACGGGTAGGTCCCATCCACTCCGCCTGAGGGGTCCCGCTGATTGTGACAGCAGAAATGTGGTCTACTGCATCACATGTACCAGATGCACCACCATCAATCAGTACGTCGGACAGACAACATGTTTCCGTAAAAGGATGAACAACCATAAGTCCAACATCAAATTAGGGAAAGAGGACCGTGATCGTGACTGCTCGATACTCTATGCCCACTTTAAGTTGCCAGGACATTCTGTCACGGACGTGTTGTTCACCATCCTCGAGACATGTCCAGATGAGACGACTCTCCTTCAGACAGAGTCGAAATGGATGTGGACCCTTAAAACCATCACCCCCTCAGGTCTTAACACAAGATGCTGAGGTCCTGAGACCCCAATTTGGCATTCGTGTTCTTCCTTTTCTCTCACCCTGGTAGGCCTATTTCGTTTTAGGTTTTCCAGTTGCGGAGGGTTCGTGGCTCCCCTTCTGGTCTAGGCCTTGTTTTTCCCCCCCCCTTTTTTTGCTCTATTCCTCCTCGCCCTATTCTTCTCATTGCTCAGTGATTTGCATTATCCATTCTGTTTTTTTCCTACAAATCTGGAAGTTGACTTCCTTTATATTCCTTTACTTTGTGTTGACCTTTGTGCATCTTTTCGCTTTGTGCTTGTTATGTATTTATTAATTTATAAACTTTCTTTCAGCCAAATGAAGCCCTGCGCCAGTTGCTTACACTCTGCTTGTGGTCAGGCTGAGCAACCCTGCAGTTATTCAACCCTTGTCTTTCAGCTGAATTAGTTTCTCCTTAATTGTCCAGCGGCCACCCGTGGGGCTTGGTCGCTATTCTTTCCTTAATTGCTTGTTTGTCCTGTCTACACAGGTTATGTAGTTCTACATTCGGGTTTCAGCTCAGTCTTTTCTAGAGTTTCAGATTGTAAAGTTCCACTTGAAAAAGACCCCGGTTGGGGTCGAAAATTCGTGAATTCTGGAGATTGACTTCTTGTTTATTATCGTTATCAAATAACGATAACGATAAGTTTATCCTTCGTCGTTGGTCAACAAACCTGACTGACTTTTCGTCACCGATAGACGGCGCTGTGAACAAATTTTTGAGTTCAGCGCTGTTTGAGCTACAACACAGGGCCTCTTGGTCGGATCGCGACACTTTTTTGACACGAAGCGACCCTTTTCCAACACTTCGCCAGCCCTAGAAGGTTTGAAAACATTTACGTACACAGCATCTTCCGGTATCCGAGAAAACCGTCTTGTCATACTCGACTTCGGTTTTCATTGAGATTCCCCTCGTGAGCGAGGTGGTGCGGGTCTGAAAAGATCCTTGGGTTCCGAAACGGTGCCGCCGTGCGTACATTTTTTCCATGAATGCAAGAACACAACGCATCTTTGAAACTCTCTCGGAAGTTTTTCGACATGAAGGCGTACACAACGGGATTTATACAACTGTTCACGTATGTCAGTAACAAGAAAACCATCCTTAGGGGTTTAAGAGGTCCAATACTCAAGTGTGGGAGGTATCCGAACGCCACCATGATGTTGTCCACTAAATGTGGCCCCCAACAAACGGCGAAGAGAAGTATCACCGCCACTAGCATCTTTATGACCTAAAAATAAAGAAACTGTGAATGAGAAATCGATGCCGTTCTAAGCAAGAGAAGTCAGTCTTTCACACCTTTCCACTCCATAGAGAATTCAAATAACTGTGGCTTCTTCAATACGCTTTACATTCTGACGATGTTCATTCAAATCATTACCATGAATAATCCACCTCCCGCCTTGCTATAGCCCCCATACTTCACACCTTTCGTCACTTTTTCTTCAACGCTTGCACCTTCGCATTTAGCTTCTGAACTTTCTACGTTACATTGAAACAAGGACGCGAAGGGTAGAAGGACGCGATGACTTGCACCTTAGAAACCCGTTTCTATTTCATATTCATTACATTGAAACAAGATATAAAAAACTCCAAGCTAAAGGCTGCGGTTCAAAGATCGAAAAACAACGGACGGAAGTGTCCCAGGCAATCACAATCAACGCATGCGCATGTCACTCGCGCGATGCGCATGACCAATCTTGTACCCAGATCTACCTCATCCGAGGATATCTCTGGCAAGGGCTACGACCTGACCAGAATTTCTGGTCAACCACTAGCAGCGTGCCAAAATACTAGTATTTGTTTCACCCAATATTTCGTTCTTTGATGACTGAAAAGTATGCCTAAAAATCCATATACATGTACATGTAATACCCCAAAACACGAAGTTGTTTGAGTATTAGAGCAATTTCAACGAATAGTTAGTTGGGAACTATTTGACATCATGCCGCGGGTGCCAGCTTCGGTGTGATTCGCCTCAAAATTAGTATATATCAATACGCTGATGCTGACAAGGCGCATGCGCAGTATTCCTAAAGTAGTACCGGTCGCAGCCCTTTCCAGTGCTGTTGTAGGTACGTAAACCCACAGGGGACGAGTTTGGCGCATGACAAGTATTAGCAAGATGGTACCATGGCTGGCAAATGCTTTTCCTTGAAGTTTTGTAGTACATTTACATGGACCTCGCTGTGCAAATCTTAAAGAGGAACTGACCCCTTCAAATATAATGACTATTTTTGCTGTACCAAATGGGTTTGACGCCACTCTATAACTGGCAAAAATTTGGTGAGTGGCCAAGCCAGGAATCAGATCGGACCGAAACTTGGTGTCTGAGGTCATGTCACCTAGTGACACATACGTACAAAGTTTGGTGCCAATAGGCCCAGCGGTTACGAAACGTGCCCTGCTAACGGACGCCGACGACGACGGACGACGGCGCGTGACGACTATAGCTCACAGGTGAGCTAAAAAGCCATATAATACCCCAAAACACGAAGTTGTTTGAGTATTAGAGCAATTTCAACGAATATTAGTTGGGAACTATTTGACATCATGCCGCGGGTGCCAGCCTCGGTGTAATTCGCCTCAAAATAGTATATATCAATGCGCTGATGCTGACAACGCGCATGCGCAGTATTCCTAAAGTAGTGCCGGTCGCAGCCCTTTCCAGTGCCGTTGTAGGTATACGTAAACCAACTGGGGACGAGTTTGGCGCATCACAAGTACTATACCCCCATCACATTGAGCTAGTTCTCAGTACGTTCTTGAAAATTTTGCCGAACGGACTCAAACTGTCTGCGAACGGAGTGGACGTAGTGGCAACGTTTTACAGTCTTTTTACGAACTTCATGGACGGGAAGGGTGCTCCAGAACATCGAAGCATTATTTGGCCAAGGGTTCTAGCCGGTTTCGCGATTTTTTAGGACGGGGCAGGGCGTTTTGAGAACTACTTCGGTGTGACAGGCCCTTTATACCCCCATCACACTGAAGTCGTTCTCAAAACGTCCTGCCCCGTCCTAAAAAATCGTAAAACGGGCTAGAACGTGTACCCTTGGCCAAATAATGCTTCGATGTACTGGAGCACCCTTCCCGTCCATGAAGTTCGTAAAAAGACTGTAAAACGTTGCCACTACGTCCACTCCGTTCGCACACAGTTTGAGCCCGTTCGGCAAAATTTTCAAGAACGTACTGAGAACTAGCTCAGTGTGATGGGGGTATTAGCAAGATGGTGCCATGTTTCACCGATGTTAGTTCGGGTTTCCAGTCTCGACGTCATGAGACCAGATAGAACTGACTTCGTCCCCACCGTTCAGCCTTCGCCTTCGCCTACTTTGAGATCCGCCTTCACAAGTTTACGAGATTCAGTAGTCTCGCGCGACCAGCCCCTCGTTCATACTCCGAGGACGTCAGACCGAGGGTCTGGCACAGAACGCAATTCTCATTGTAATTGGGTCAGGGACCTTATTCCGATCAAAATAAGGGGAGCTTCGCTGATTGGCTAGTCACTACCAATGCATCATGGGTCTCAAACGTTGGTGACGTAGGCTGCACTTTTACTCGCATGCTGCATGCTTTTTGCATTGATTGTGGATGCACGCATGCAGTTCAGTGTAGTTGTGTTCTACGTCATCGTCGGTAGATTGTCCGCCATGATGGTTTTACAAGTCAAAGTAACCATATGGACCAGACTCTAAAATTGGAAATTGCAAGAGTCTGGTGGCACAAGACTAGAGATTCAGCTGTATTGTTACCTGTTTCCTTGTTTTGTAATCGTCTGCCGGTGCTTTTCTCTTCAACTTTGGTCGTCTGCTACTGTTTCCACCGTACGTGCTGTTGGAAAAACTCGTCTTATTGTCTGAGACAGAATCACTGGAAAGAAAACACGGCACATTTTTTATGTGTGAATACCAGGGTGCACAACCCATATTGCCGTATACAGCTGCGGGAGAAAGTTCCGGTGACCAACACGTGGCGAAGGTGAGGTTCCAAATCGCTATAAATACCATAGCTAAGGGAAAAATGATAGCCCTAGGTGAATGAGTACACTACAAAAGGCATGCTGATGCAATATCTCCCAGAAATTTGGCAAATTTCGAAAATCGGCAATTTTGAAATGAACTGTACGGCTGCGGGAGAAGTCTAATTCTCCCGCAGCCGTACAGTTCATTTCAAAATTGCCGATTTAAGATCACAATGATGATCACATGTCGATCTTTGTCTCCGAGGAATCCCTCTCGCGGATTTTTTTCCGAACATAGATTCCTAACCAGTATATCCGTTACGAAATGAAATTAACGAAGTGAATAGAGGGTTAATGATTGGGTAAGTGTAAGGGTTAGGGTTAGGGTCAGGGTTAGTGTTGGGTGTAGTATTAGGATTAGGATTAAGATTAGGATTAGGATTAGCTTTTGCTATACAGGTTAGGAAAAAAGTTTGTCGTAATGGTTATATCGGTTAGGGAAAAAAATTCGCATCCCTCTCACGCGGCCGCAGCCGACAGATCAGCTCTATCTTCATACATGCATCTACCGACGGTTTTCAAACCGACAAACTGTTTTTTGCAGAAAGAATTCAGGCTTATTTGATGCCCATCAATAAAACAGTGCCCTATAACGAACCAATCAGAGGACGCGTTATGCTCTGACGGTTATTAGCATGTTTTAATTGGCTCCTTTGAGGGGAGACCATTTCCCTTGCTATGTAGTTACATTGCAGTGTTTGTGATTGGTACTTACTTTCCTGACGTCATCGATATCCGTTTTGACGTCACTACCCATAGTTTCCTGCAGATACTCGCATACGCCATGGACATGATTCCAAGTGGGATGATCAGGATAAGTAGGAACATATAAACCTCATATAACTTGGAGACGACGCACTTATCCCATTGCTTGATGCACCAGTACAACTCTTGGTCGGCTAATATCGGGTTATTTTCAGCAATCCTTAAATGGACCTACAAAGTAGAGATACCATACTGATCTCATGTGAAGCTGCTTAAGGGCAAGCTGACGTTGTGAATTTTTGGAGCATTGGAAATAAGACATGTCAAAATACAATGTACCATAAAGAATATGAAATAGAAAACGGGTTTCAAAGGTGAAAGACATTGCTTCCTACCAGATTATAACATAAACATAAATAACATAAAAGTACAAGTTATATGACGAAAATGAAGGCACCTGTCCTGCGGGGTACCAGTCGAAAGGAATTGAATGAGACACATCTAAGAATGCACTAATTAGCTATAAGCTGAAACAAAAGACTAGTAGTCGGAACACTTTCCCAAGAAATGTCACATTTTGAAGATCAAACAACATGTTGATCATAAAGTTAGTGGTATTTTCTACCCAGTCCACCCCTTTTGATAGCAATATTTTCAACAGATATAAAGTACTCCACATGTGAATTCCATGAATGCTGCCAGATTGACCAAAACATGGCGGCCATGACACTTTTGGGTACCGGTCGGAAATGCTGGGATTGTAGCGCTGAATGAGCAGCTCATCTAAGTTCTACTGAAAGGTTTCAGGATAGACTGGGGTTAAAGTGTAAGTCTGATGACACCTCTACCGTTGTTGATATCAGACCATAAACCCAAACTTAGGGCCATATTCATAAAGGGTGTTTAGCCTAATCAGCGTACAAATTCTGCATTACACAGTTTAAAGGCCTAGAAAACTATTGTCTGATGTCTGTATGGTGCTACACCAGAGGGGTTTACCCGCAGGATAATCACACGCGTACAACTGTCCTGCGTCTAAGTCCAAGAGGACAAAGGAAACGATCAGGCAGGCTTCTCTAGAATTTGTCCAACACTTTTTTTTGTCCTCCCGCACTGAGACGCAGGAAAGATAGACGCGTGTGATCATCTTGTGGGTAAATGCCAGAGATAAGGCAGCATACAGAAGGCAGAACAATAGTTTTCTAGGCCTTTAACCTGTGTAATGCAGAATTTGTACGCTGGTTAAGCTAAACACCCTTTATTAATATGGGCCTAACTTTTTAACTTTTTGAAATTAGAAGTTCTTCTTACCCGTCCGAAGAGTACAGGTATGGCTAATATAAAGGAGAGAAACCACAAGGCTATGATGACCCGTCTGGCACGGCTCGGTGTGCACTTATACTTGGCTTTTATCGGATGCAGGATGGCGTAATATCTGCAAAGAGAAAAAGAGGGCGTGGCAATGGTGATGGCGATGTTGATGGTGATGACGATCACAAAAAAATCGATCTCATCTCGAGATAAAATGATTCTCCAACATAGTACTCTTCTCCCTTAAAGCTGACGTGAACGAACAAAAAGCCCCCATGCGACGGGCAAGAGAATTGCAAACGCCCTGCAAACACCTCAAACGAAGGCTCGGAACATGATAGGCCCCACGACACCAGGAGGGCGCCACCTTATTTATCTTCGAGCTTTCGAGGTGTCAACATCCTTTGGTGAGCTCCTGCTGAACATTTCTTTTTCAAATAAAAAATTTTGTCCCAGCTGGGAATCGAACCCGCGTCTTGTTATCTCCGTTCCACCGTCTCCGCCATTCGGCCACCGAACTTGTTGGAGGACTTCTCATGTTTTCTCTTATTCGTAGTATTATTTACGTAAGTCGAAGCCCTACGTCTATGACAAACACAAATCATGTCCCTGTCAGCTGGCTCGTTGGCCGAGTGGATAGAGTATTGGACTACAGATCAGAAGGCCGACGGTTCTTTGAGTAGTGTAAGAGGTATCCGGAGATGTTGACAGTTCTGTTGCCTGAAGGCAAATAAGGTGGCGCCCTCCTGGCGTCGTGGGGTCTATCATGTTCTGAGCCTTCGTTTGAGGTGTTTGCAGGGCGTTTGCAATTCTCTTGCTCGTCGCAAGGGGGCTTTTTGTTCGTTCACGTCAGCTTTAAATGAGTTTCTTTTGCTACTCGAACCCAGAATGAGACACCAATTTTCTCCGGCTGATGCCCTCTTGCATTGACTGGAGACAACACTGGAGTCTCATTCTGAAGGACACACCTTGGATTCATATCAAGTAGAGACAAAATCTACTCATTTTGAGTTTTTCTCAGTTCTCCAGTCGATAGGACAGGCATCAGCTGGAGAAAATTGGTTTTTAGCGTGGATAAAAAATCGCACTCCTTATTTAATGTCCATATAAATTCCTAGTTTATGTCCATATTAAATCAGGAATTTATGTCCACATATAAAATCGACCAATCACGGATAATGACTTCTGGACGGAAGTGAGTGTTGCCGTCACTTCCGTCCACAATTCCATCGTAGCCGTCCAAAAATCCGTCTTTGGTATCTCAGGCATAAAATGCGTTTACTTCATCAGATTTGTAAAGCATTGCCTCGTGCATTTGTATTGCAAAATTCAAGTAAACCCATTTGCTAGTCTTTACTCATATGACCCATTTCGTCTCAGCGTAAGCTGAAACCAAACATTGGTGAATTGCCCATAGAGAGCCAACTCTGGTGATTCGCAATTAACGCTGAAAACGGAATCTCAAAGATTCGGACAACTATACGAAAGTTTCCTTACCTTTCGACACTCATGGACGTGAGCGTGAGCACGGAGCATATGGCTGACACGTTCATCATGTAGTTGACGAACTTACAAAGGAAAGGGCCGAAAGCCCAAGTGAACGAAAAGAAGATCGCAAACTGTAAGTAGATAAAGTAATGAAATAACATGACGTGATGAAGGAATTAAGGAGAATGGTATAGACACCTTGCTAAAGTCGGCCATTTTTTTCCCAGAGGGTAATAACAAACACTGAATGTACAGTGAATGTACACCACTGATGTACACTCATGCCAAAAAATAAATGGACAGCGGTTTTTTGTCTTCTGTTGCTGTGGTATGCACACGATGGGGTTGCAGCTTTGATACCTGGCCCTAGAACATCTCATCTGTATGCCAGAGGGAAAATTTCATGGAAACAAATTGATTATCATGAAAACATCACTATTTTAAAATATCAACAAAATTGAGATTTTTGAAATCTTAACTTTTTTACCAGAAATGACTTTTCAAATAATCTATGGAAAATTCTAAGAAATATGGTGAAGAAAGTGTCTGAAAATCTTGGCTGACTTTGATGATATTTGAGATTATCGAAAATATCAAAAATCTGAAATTTGAGATTTTTCATGAAATTTTGGGTTGAGGTGCTAACCATCAGTAAAATATTAAGACTGACCAAGATTCGGTAACTATATTACCATCGATCACAGAGAACTTTTTCTTTAAAATGTGTTGAAAAGTGTCCCGTTTTTCATGCACATTTCCTTGAATAACACAGAATTTCAGTAGTTTCTTCACCATGAGTCTTACAACTGTTCATAGATTCAAGGTAAATTTGGTTTTTATGAAAAAAATCAAAATTTCAAAAATCTCATTTTCAATGATATTTTGAAACAGTGATAGTTGCATGATATTTTCTTTTTTTCCTTGAAATGTGCTCTTGGACATATAAAAGAGATGTTGTAGGGCCATATATCTGAACTAGAACCCAAAATTATGCATCACTTTCTGTACAGAGTTAAAAAACCACTGTCCATTTATTTTTTGGCATGAGTGTACAACATGTTTTAAAATCTGCAAAAACATAAAAACTTGCCTTGAAAATGTCTCACATACATGTAACATAACCATTCCCAGTAATATAACATTAATATGCACTGAGCCTTGGCTTACTTTTCGTAAAATACATGTAGTAATTCAGAAAAGAAAAAACAGACTTTTGTTGCTTTACCCAACCTTGGGTCCAGGTTTATGGATCATCATGTTTCACACTGTGCATAGGAGCCTGGAAACCTGGAGCTGAGGTTTGTCCTAAACAGGGCATGATAAAAGTCTTTTAAAAATTTTTGTGTGAAATATCTTCACAAATTCCGGCCTGGGCACATTGCATCACATATGTAGCATTGCAGAGCAGGTGTTCATTTTGGAACTTTTCATAGAAGTTTTGTGTAATTGCAGGTTTTAAAACATGCTGTACATCAATGGTGTACATTCACTGTACATTCAGTGTTTGTGTTATTACCCTCTGGGAAAAAATGGCCGACTTTAGCAAGGTGTCTAGCCTATTTGATGAGGTAATGAGCCGCTGGACTGGAAAAGAAGTATCATTTAACCCTTTCGCTCCCAGATTAATTTGCAAAGTGTACATTGTGTATCATGAATTTCCCATGTGTTCACAAAAACACGCCTAGTTCCCCGAAATTGCAACCAAAACTGGCGCCAAGCCACTCATTCTGGAGGCAACTAAATGGGCCACGACCTCATGTAGGTTTACTTGTTCCAAAATGTCTGTGAGAGAAACAGGCCAGAGCCAAAGATGCAAGATTGTGAGGAAAGAGTCAAATTCTGCCTACGTTTTCGTCAGGTTGCCAATTTTTAAACGACTATTTCTCGAAAACCGTTGCCCGTATGCTCAGAAAATTGGCCAAAATGGCGCTATTTTCTTCTCCTCTTTCTTTTGGCGCTAGTCGCATCTTCGTAGCTGCTTCCGTTCCGGAGATATAGCCATTTTGTCACAACGAGTCAGATTTCCACTTTGGTTATTCAGAAAAGACACAATGATAAAGTGCTTTTCAGAATGTCCAGTCATTTTTGCACTCATTTTACCTTACAATGGAACCTAACCACAAACCACAAATTGGGCAATTACGTGTGCATGTCAATTCACGGTTGACCGACTTCTAATAGAACCTTGTTCAGGTCTCTTCTCTGATTCAAGATAATCATGCAATCATGCACATGAAATTGGCCCATTTAGTGGTTTGTGGTTAGGTTCCATTGCAAGGTAAAATGAGTGCAAAAATGACTGGACATTCTGAGAAGCACTTTACAGTACACGATGTCCGTCGACAGTGGAAACTATGAAAGGGTATCACGTGTCCAACAGTAATGAAATCCACATGTAAATATGCCCTTTTCCAACCGGGCTGAATAGGGAGGTTTAGAAATCAAACGATAAACGTAAACGTTAAAGACAACGTTATTTTTGTACCGAAAATGCAATATAAAATCTGGTGAATGTGTAGTATGAAAAATAACGTTGTCGTGAAGTTTACATGATTTATCGTTTGATTTCTAAATCTCCGAAATAATAGGATGAATGGTAACAGTATTTTGAACGCTCACGCGTTCGCGTGCACAGATTTGAGACACACTGTAGATTAGTAATAATTACCTTGCTTGGTACACAGATGAGTATGAGCAGAAGATCAGCCGAGGCGAGGCTGGTCAGGAAGATATTGGTGACATTCTGCATCCGCCTGAACCTGGCGATCGAAAAGATAACAAGCGCGTTACCGATGACACCAATCAGGAACGTCATCCCGTAGACAATTCCACTCGGTATGACCTCATCGAGCGGTAAGACGTCAGCGACTTCGTACTCGTAATAATCCTCATACATGTAGTCATACTGGCAATCCTCGGGGTTTGTACAAGTAATATTCTCGGTTGGTGAGTACACTATATAATCCGGATCTTCTGTCGGCTGCGGTGGCCGACAATCCGCCGAGAAATAGTAGAAATCCATTCTAAACTTTCTCTTTCAAAGGCATCGGTAATCCAAACCTGTGTCGTTTATTGAGCATATCTTGATAAAGAGATAAATCCCGTGTGTGATAGAATTATCTGGTGTTATGTCCGATGCTGATCATTTGCTTGATGTGCACTTCCGGTCCTCCGGTCCAAACACTGTTATTCATCCAAAGAGGGCGATAATGAACGTTAATGACACGGCATTGTTCGTGGAGAGCGCCCCCTGGTTGCTGCAGTAGACGATGTATTACCGAATCAGATTCTGACTAAAACCTACTGTTGTTTCGTCACCTGTTTCGTTCCAGGCAGGTCTGACATCCGTGAATAGTGTTGTAGCTCGCCTTCGAGAACAAATACACATTTCAAAATCCATCGAAAGTATTGACATTTAGTCGTCATTTGTGTCGGCTAACTACTTCAGTATCGAACAGTCTTCAAAGAGTTGATTCCCGGGGTTGATTCAAGTAAAAGTACTCACGAAATTCAAAGATTATAAGGCTATCCTTATCCGAACGAAGAAGACCTCTTGTTCAAAACGTATACCACAGTGCGTCTTTGGACGTAAAGGCCCGTCGACACGATCATACATTTGTTCAAAACATCATATTGTATGATGATGTTCATGGACAAATGTATGATCGGTGTGGACCGTTTTCCCAACAAACTTGAATAGCATCCAACACGTATGATGATGTTCAAACTTTTAGCTACATCGTGTAGACGGAAATCCACATCATCATACATTGAACAAATGTATGATCGTGTAGACGGGCCTTTACTTGTTTAGGCCTAGATACTCCAAAATTGATCAGGATGATAGACCCGGGATGATAGACTTCACCGAAATCGAGTAGGGGTCATTTGGAATATGGCACAAATGAGAACAATATCAAATGTGTAATTATATACCCAGGCCTCTCAATTACATGCTGATTGCAACGTTCAACGGGGTAATAATTTGGCTAGCTGTCCAAAATTTAAACCCGTAAAGGCGCCCAAATTAGGTCAACAGGCACATCTGATATGCAACCAGTCATCCAACAAAAAATGAAGGGCGACTCCGTAGATTCGGCCCACTCGTGGCGTACAATCCAGGTGTGACAGGAATCAACGTCCTACGAATGCAAGTCCGCTAAACAATAGCCCGCTATTGTAAGGTTATATTCGAATGGTCATGGTCTCTCTAGCCATACATCCTAATCCGTCGCTGAACAATAAGACCGGACTTGGGTTCCAGGGGGACTTGGATTCCTTTCACACCTGCGTAATCTCCTCTGACTCAAAAATGTGTCTGCACAAAAAGCATGACAAGCGGCTGAGAGCGCACTTATTGATTACGGCAGCATCGTAAACTGGCTCTTTGTCCTGAGGAATCTAAGAAAGTCGAGAAAAAACAGTCCAACTCCATCCTGATACCCCATATATCCAGCATTTACAGAGTTACATTGTGTAGACACAGAAGTGACCCGCCAGAACGTTTTCATGGTCTAGGCCTTTGCACAGACGATTGGTCATTTCTCGTAATATGCGTGCAACTCTCCTACCCTTGTCAAATCGTCGATCATGCTATTGTCAGGGTAAATATCGACATCTCTTCTGGACTTAGAAAATTTCGAAATCGGTGCTGGCTTTGACGGCGGGGTATACGCGAGCCTACTGTATATTTCCGAGTAATAGTGAGTTTTCGCAAAGCCCCCCAAACGCCAACGGGAACGTCTATCCTTTTGTTCGGTGGTGTCTTCGTAGCATCGAACAATGGGTTTGGCGTTCGCGTTGGCGTTTCGGGGGCTTTGCGAAAACTCCCTACTTATGGATTTTACGTGGACGAAGACGTCAATCTCTACTTGATCATTCTATCAATCACATCGAGTGAATTGTAATAAATATTGCTTCTTATCGGATTAACCTGCCGGTGAATGATGGCCTTATCATTTTACAAGTGAGAAATGGCTCTTCAAGGAGTAATGTTGACTTGGAATTCGTACGCAACCGCTACACTACGGAATCCGCCCGCGGGCGCAGCTTAAAGCTGCTTTTCCACGAGGCGTTTGCGGGCGCGGAATAGGAGGCGGGCGCGGTTGCGACTGAAACAGCTAAAGCGAAATACGTTGGATCGATTTTTTCCACCCGCGCCCGCCTCCTAATCCGCGCCGCAAACGCCTCGTGGAAACACAGCTTAAGGCGGGGGGCTACCTATAGCTGAGCTCATTCCCTAGTGGCAATCCACGGAACTGGCCTTTGTGCGACCAGTCATTCACATTCAGATTACCCTCTAGTGGTAAATCGGCAGGAATCGGGCTATTGTAAGCAGTGTCTATGAACGATAGGTACGAGTGAGAAGACACTGCGAAAGGAGTGTAGTTAATTGGTGAAACAGCAGCGTTCCTGTTGGAGTTGGGTGTAATCTCTTCTTCCATCCAATCCAAAATTAGCAAAACGTTCTCCCTGGTGAAGCGGTATCTTTTGTGGAAATCACCATGTCTACACTCCTCCATCGGATTGCTTCTATCTCAAATCATCCGTTCTGGCCGTTGAAAATTGTCAAAGCGTTGATCAGTCCATCTTGTCACTTCAGTCACTTCTTCAAAAATGTCGTAATCCAAGTTTAAACCTACCCCTTGGCTGGTTTAGAATAATCTGTGGTTTAAACACTGGATAAAAGTTAATCCTTGTTGGTGCAGGCGGATTAAGTTTTTAAACCATACTTAAACCTAGTTTAAGCCTAATCTAAGGTTTATCCACGTTGGTGCATACGGGCCTTTGAGTGGAGGGAAATTTGAAATGAGGGTTTAAAGGGACAATCACTGTATGGCACTTACAGAACTAATCGAAGAACTAATGGTGCCGCGAAGAACTAATCGGAGTGCTGTGGGGCTAAATTACTAGTGATGTAAATGGTCAAAATATATGTAAGGGGGCAATTTGAACGTTTTTTGGGCCAAAAATTGAAAAAAAGGTTATTTTTGATGAAAAAGTTTTGTTTTGAAAATAAGTTTTTTTGAAAAAAAAATTTTTTTTGAAAAAACCGGGGTCGGGGCCGTTTTCGCGGGTCGGGCGGGGACAAACACCAGCTTTTTTATGTGGCCTAAGACTTATTACTTGCAGTAATTACTCCTGTTTTATTCATATAGTCACCAGTATATATACTGTAGTAAAAGTTATTGTTCACGAAGTGACGTTATTTTCGTGCCACATCATTTCTTGTCACACGGGTTTATTCACTTAATATAGCACCAATTGGACCGAAATTTCACTAATAAGTGTAATGTAACGCCAAGTTATGTCTCTTATAGTAGAATTTACATATTATTCGCGTTTTTTCGAGAAATCGACACTTTTGTTTGGGGCATAATCGCCGATGTATGGACGAATGTATACATCATCATGAAACGGCATTTTTGTGTACAAAATAACGAGAGCATGCAAAAAAATCAGAAGAATATATCACCTTTACACAACGATGTGTATCAAGATCTCCTCCCCTATTTATTTTGAACCGTATGTAATCCTTCATCACCGAGAAATGAGCAGAAAAGTCCAGAATTGCCCCGTAGCAGACGAGTCAGGTCGCCATTTTGTTTGATCCACGCATAACCGACGTGTATGGAGAGACGATGTGTGTACGCACATATAGTGCACGAATGTTCAGGTAGCCTTCTTGGGACTAAAATAAAGGGATGCCTTGTGGATGAGTTGATAATTGGGGTCAGTGTTGATGGTGAATATAGGCCATCGCCGCATTTGGGTTATCAGTATTGTCCAGTTGGTTCAGTGTTACGGCTATGGTTGTCTATGGCCATGGGTTCGAGCCCGGGTGGTGGAAGAAATTTTTTTCTCCATTTCTTTTCTTTTATTTACAAAGATTTTCTCTGTTTGGATGTAAGGACTTGTCCTGTTATCGATTTTCTTTCCGGTGCCCAAACCAAACATCTATTCCCCCAGCAACTAACTGCAGTCTCATGATCTGAACGTCACTTCGTGAACGCGGTCGCCACCAGGCTTGTTACTTTGTTTTACTCATGTCACCCAATGCTTCACACGAATATCACTTAGCACCACAGGCAGTGATAGGACAAAAAAGCTCGGGTAAGATTAAAATGCTCTCATTTACTTGAAAAAAGTACACCTGTAGGCCATTAAAGATGGCGTACTGTAATTATGTAAAGTTCAGCAACGAGCGAGAAATAGACTACACAAATACTCTTCGATGTTTTGATGGTTCAGTCCGAAGCTGAATACAACTACAGTCATGGACATAGTTTATCTACACCGATACTTTAATATTTCAAATACTTCTGTGCCAATTTTAACACGGTTTGTTCCACATGAAAGTACATCTTGTTTGGTCATATTTCTGCATCAAAATTTTGGAAATTTGGAAATATCGTAATTACGTAATAGCTCATCAGAAAAAATCATAAAAATCAACATTTTTATTATGTAATTTTTGTGGGTTTGTTGCAGTTTTGATAGAGTGTAACCTGCTAAGGATCATGGACTTTATTTCATCAAAATCTGTTGAATGGTTGCTGAGATATTTGAGATTATCAAAATTTCGATACCAACTTTTGATATCAGTAGAAAGAGCTCACCTAAAAACCAAGAAGTATGAAGTTTTGGAACGTTTAGCCGAAACTGGTTAGAAGTTAAGCATGTTTTTCAAAATATCAACATTTTTTTGATACTTTGAAAAATACGCAATATTTCTGCCTAGTTAAGGCAAAAAGTTCCAGAATTTTGTAAATCCATATTCTGAGGTACTTTATCTAATGGCATCAAAATTTCCTACAAAACACGAAAATCTCAAATTATCAAAATTTTGATAATCTCAAATATCTCAGCAACCAGTCAACACATTTTGGTGAAACAAAGCCCAAAACCCTTAGAAAGTTCCACTCTATCACATCTGCAACAAAAATCACAAAAATATTACATAATAACAAGTTTGATTTTTGGAGTTTTTTTCTGATGAGCTATTTACATAATTGCGATATTTTCAAATTTCCAACATTTTGATGCAGAAATATGACCAACAAGATGTACTTTCATATGGAACAAACCGTGTTAAAATTGGCCCAGAAGTATTTGAAATATTCAAAGTTTCAGGTGTAGATAAACTAATGTCTGTACATGTAATAATACATTTTGGTCGCAATCTCTCGTTCATTAGTGAGGTTTCGCAAATCTGACGAAACACGAAATACGAAATACGAAATTGGACTTCATTTCCATGACGTAATGTATTTCAGGAAATCGTTGGTACATGTACCACAAATGCCCCTGCTGCTAGTGCGTCTTTTAGCACATCATGAAAGACCGAGAGAGTTATGGTGCATCTTGAATTTTTAAATTTCCACTTCGTAGCTACGAAGTTGAAACGAAAGATACTCTGGTTTCGTGTTTTTAACACACCTTTCAGATATTCAAGGCGGGCATTCACGAAGTATTATAATAAACCAGTTGGAAAGTCAAACACATTTGCTGATGCTGTTCTGTCATAAGAGAATTAATAAAGACACGTTGCTGACTTTTTTTTACTTGGTTGACTTTGTGTAGACTAACTTTTGAACCTTGGCCTGGGGTCAGAAGTCAGTCTGCTTTCCCCTTGTGCCCATGGGCTCTGAAGTCTCATAGGAGCACTTTTAGGGAATTGGGAAATGAAACAAGATTGAAAAGTTAGACCAACTTACCTTAAGTGAAGGATAACTTGAATCTTGTTGATTTTCCCAATTCCTACTAAAAGTGCTAACATGCCCGAACCCTCCCGTCCCTGTTGGTGGCATGTTGGATGTGTTCTGGGTAGGTTTGGGTATATTGGGAATTCCATGGGCACAAGGGGGGCTTTAAAGGATGGAGCTCGTACGCATGCGTCAGGTTCTAATTCTCCCGCAGCCGTACAGTTCATTTTAAAATTGCCGATTTTCGATGCGTTCTCCTGCGAATTTCTGGGAGATATTGCAGCAGCTAGCCTTTTTTAGTGTATTCATCACCTAGGATTATCATTTTGCTCTTAGCAATGGTATTTATAGCAATTTGACATCTCAGCTTTGCCAAGCGTATGTGAATGGAACTTTCTCCCGCAGCTGTACGGCAATATTGATTGTGCACCGTGAGGACTATCGATCAGGGTCCGTATTCAACTACTTGGCCCGTATGCACCAACGTGGACAAACCTTAGATTAGACTTAAACTAGGTTTAAGTATGGTTTTAAAGAATACTCCGCCTGCAACATCAAGGATTAACTTTTTATCCGGTGTTTAAACCACAGATTATTCTAAACCTGCCAAGGGGTAGGTTTGAAAACATTTACACAGCATCTTCCAGCATGGTATCAGAGGAAACCGACTTGTCATACTCTACTTCGGTTTTCATTGAGATTTCCCTCGTGAGCGAGGTGGTGCGGGACTGAAAAGATGCTTCGGTTCCGAAACGGTGCCAACGGGCGTGCGTACAATTTTTTCCATTAATACAAGAACACAGCGCATCTTTGAAACTTTCTCGGAAGTTTTTCGACATGAACGCGTACACAACTGGGTTTATACAACTGTTCACGTATGTCAGTAACAAGAAAACCATCCTTAGGGGTTTAAGAGGTCCACTACTAAAGTTTGGGAGGTATCCGAACGCCACCATGATGTTGTCCACTAAATGTGGCCCCCAACAAACGGCGAAGAGAAGTATCACCGCCACTAGCATCTTTATGACCTAAAAAATAATGAAACTGTGAATAAGAAATCGATGCCGTTCTAAAGCAAGAGAAGTCAGTCTTTCACACCTTTCCACTCCGTGAGAGAATTCAAATAAGTGTGGCTTCTTAAAGCGGGTGATCCACTGTCGCGATTTTGGCTTGAGACGCGGATGCGTTCCCCTGCGTTTACCTTAAGGACTTCCGAATGCCATATAAGGCGATCGCAAGGGACCGCAACCCCGTCTCAAGCCCAAATCGCGACAGTGGATTCGCCGCTTAATACGCTTTACATTCTGACGATGTTCATTCACATCATTAGCAGGAATAATCCACCTCCCGCCTTGCCATAGCCCCATACTTCACACCTTTCGTCACTTTTTCATCAACGCTTGCACCTTCGCATTAGCTTCTGAACTTTCTACCTTACATTGGAACAAGATATAAAAAAACTCCACGCTAAAGGCTGCGGTTCAAAGATCGAAAATCAAGGGACGGAAGTGTCCCAGGCAATCACAATCAACGCATGCGCATGTCACTCGCGCGATGCGCACGACCAATCTCGTACCCAGATCTACCTCATCCGAGGATATCCCTGGCAAGGGCTACGACTTGACCAGAATTTCTGGTCAACCACTGGCAGCGTGCCAAAATATTTGTTTCACGCAATATTTCGTTCTTTGATCACTGAAAAGTATCATATATGCCTAAAAAGCCATATAATACCCCAAAACACGAAGTTGTTTGAGTATTAGAGCAATTTCAACGAATATTAGTTGGGAACTATTTGACATCATGCCGCGGGTGCCAGCCTCGGTGTAATTCGCCTCAAAATAGTATACATCAATGCGCTGATGCTGACAACGCGCATGCGCAGTATTCCTAAAGTAGTGCCGGTCGCAGCCCTTTCCAGTACCGTTGTAGGTATACGTAAACCAACTGGCGACGAGTTTGGCGCATCACAAGTATTATACCCCCATCACATTGAGCTAGTTCTCAGTACGTTCTTGAAAATTTTGCCGAACGGACTCAAACTGTCTGCGAACGGAGTGGACGTAGTGGTAACGTTTTACAGTCTTTTTACGAACTTCATGGACGGGAAGGGTGCTCCAGAACATCGAAGCATTATTTGGCCAAGGGTTCTAGCCGGTTTCGCGATTTTTTAGGACGGGGCAGGGCGTTTTGAGAACTACTTCGGTGTGACAGGCCCTTAATACCCCCATCACACTGAGCTAGTTCTCAGTACGTTCTTGAAAATGTTGCCGAACGGGCTCAAACTGTGCGCGAACGGAGTGGACGTAGTGGCAACTTCTTACAGTCTTCTTACGAACTTCATGAACGGGAAGGGTGCTCCAGAACATCGAGGCATTATTTTGCCAAGGGTTACACGTTCTAGCCCGTTTTACGATTTTTTAGGACGGGGCAGGACGTTTTGAGAACTACTTCAGTGTGACAGGCCCTTTATAAGTAGTTCTCCAAACGTCCTGCCCCGTCCTAAAGAAATCGTAAAACGGGGTAGAACGTGTAACCCTTGGCCAAATAATGCATCGATGTTCTGGAGCACCCATCTTGTCCATGAAGTTCGTAAAAAGACTGTAAAAAGTTGCCACTACGTCCACTCCATTCGCACACAGTTTGAGCCCGGTCGGCAAAATTTTCAAGAACGTACTGAGAACTAGCTCAGTGTGATGGGGGTATTA
>NMRB01000878.1:52385-66827 GCA_002633025.1 Notospermus geniculatus
ACGAACCAATCAGAAGACGCGTTATGGTCTGACGGTTATTAGCATATTTTGATTGGCTCCTTTGAGAGGAGACCATTTCCCTTGCTATGTAGTTACATTACAGCGTTTGTGATTGGTACTTACTTTCCTGACGTCATCGATATCCGTTTTGACGTCACTACCCATAGTTTCCTGCAGATACTCGCATACGCCATGGACATGATTCCAAGGGGGATGACCAGGATAAGTAGGAACATATAAACCTCATATAACTTGGAGACGACGCACTTCTCCCATTCTTTGATGCACCAGTACCACTCCTGGTCGGCGAATGTCGGGTTATCTTTAGCAACCCTTAAATGGACCTACAAAGTAGAGATACCACACTGATCTCATGTGAAGCTGCTTAAAGTCACTCTCCAAATATACGCCTCGCCTCCACTCCGTCACACTTAGTTCGAATCAGCAGGAATCAAGCAGAACCAGCCGGAATGAGAAAATTTGCAAAATTCGAGCTGGATTCGGGAGAGAATTAGCTTTGAAAGATTGCACTTCAAATACTTGGAACGCACTTCGAATTTACCTCAAATTTGGTCAGAAATCTCGCAGAATGGCTGCAGAATATGATTAGAATGTCGAAGAATTCACGAAGAATGCCTCTCGAATACAAAAAATGCACTTGGAATGTACTTCGAATGTAACAGGAATTTCCCGAGTGTATGCCGCCAGAATGGTCCCCGACAGGCTGCTGAATCTAAAATTTTCATGAGTCTGAGCTCAGCTGGCAGGGTATGGACCCTGGACCTTTGGATTCGCCTTCGAATGCGATCAGAATGTTTCAAATGCTGTTGGAAGGCTGTCGGACTATTTAGAACGCAGTCGGACTATTTAGAACGCAGTAAAGAATGCAGGATAGAATACACTTCAAATGCCGTTCGATATTTCTCCACTTGGAATGCACCTCGATAGTTTTGAACATGTCCAAAACATTCTGACAGACCACAGGAATGGGCCGGAACATTACGAACGCAGTCGGAATCCAGTCAGAAGTTTCAGAATGCACTTCGATTGTCCAGGAATGAACTACGAATTGTCATTCCGACGGCATTCCTGCTCATTCTGCCTCTAGTGTGACGGGGGATGACCTTTCAGATTACGCAATGACCTTTAAGGTCAGAGGTCAAGGTCAAAGTGAAACAGTTCCAAAATGCAAATCTGCTCAGAATTTCACACAAGATCCCAACGATGTCAATGGTTTCCGATCCTGAAGACAGTGGCCAATCTACCACAAGCCAATTTCCAGTTGAAGTTATGAGAAGTTTATGAGTGTGACCTTGACCTCTGACCTTCAAGGTCATTGCGTAATCTGAAAGGCCATCCTTTATAACATAGGTGTAGGTGAAGGTTTTAGGCTCCTACAATCGCCAGGTTCTGACTTATCTCATGTTATGAAATTTGCATATCAAATCTCGCCAGGATATCAGCAAATATCATGCGGCCGAGCAGGTACAAACTTAAAAATTTCAGTTGCAATAATATCCTTGGATGAGCTGCGATGTTGCGATATCAGTTTCAAGCCGCTTACTCTGCCAGATCTCCCGATATGACAAAATATAATAAGACATCGCAAAAAATGACGTTTGAAATGTGGGAATATCCCAACGATGTCAATGGTTTCCGATCCTGAAGACAGTGGCCAATCTACCACAAGCCAATTTCCAGTTGAAGTTATGAGAAGTTTATGAGTGTGACCTTGACCTCTGACCTTCAAGGTCATTGCGTAATCTGAAAGGCCATCCTTTATAACATAGGTGTAGGTGAAGGTTTTAGGCTCCTACAATCGCCAGGTTCTGACTTATCTCATGTTATGAAATTTGCATATCAAATCTCGCCAGGATATCAGCAAATATCATGCGGCCGAGCAGGTACAAACTTAAAAATTTCAGTTGCAATAATATCCTTGGATGAGCTGCGATGTTGCGATATCAGTTTCAAGCCGCTTACTCTGCCAGATCTCCCGATATGACAAAATATAATAAGACATCGCAAAAAATGACGTTTGAAATGTGGGAATATTAATTATATTAAAAAAGGCGTATAGCAATATGGGCTGCAGCGATGTACGCCTACCTACAATCAGGTACCTGTATGGAAGTGCAAATGAATCTGAATACGAATCTTATATATTATTTCCGAATCGGTTTTTTTGTAACTCTATCTCCGTTCTTATTCCTGACTCGAATGACGTGATATTTGGCATACGTTATTCCAAAGTCTATATGATTGGAACGGCACCAAAAAATTTGGAAAAATTTATCACATCGCACCTATATAAGTGATTTTTCGAAACAGGTGTTTGAAGCAGTTTCGAGAGTTTGTAACGTCACCCATAGCAACGTCACGCTGCCGATTGTATTCGTGCACTGACGTCATCAAATGACGTCATCAATGGGTAATGGACGGAGCACGTGGTCAGAACGTTCCATCCAACATGACGTCACATCACTTATGACGTCACGTGCGTTCAGACGTTGTTTTGGACGTAACCATGGTAACTTGACGTGACGTCGACCAGCATCCATTTGTGAGGTCATCAATCGCACAGCATCAAGCAGGGAGCATCAAGTTTGTGACGTCACCCATAGCAACGTCACGCTGCCGATGGTATCCGTGCACTGACGTCATCAAATGACGTCAGCAATGGGTAATGGACGGAGCACGTGGTCAGAACATTTCATCCCATGACGTCACAGCACTGATGACGTCACGTGCGTGCAGACGTCGTTTTGGACGTAATCATGGTAACCTGACGTGACGTCGCGCAGCATCCATTCTTGAGATCATCAATCGCACAGCATCAATCTTGGAATTGATTTTCAAGCGCTGACGTGGTATAGAGGCTATGCACTGACGTCATCAAATGACGTCATCAATTGGTAATGGACGGAGCACAAAATGACTATAATTTTTTTCTTTGAGTACTGTAGGAGGTATCCGGAGATGTTGACAGCTCTGTTGCCCGAAGACAAATAAGGTGGCGCCCTCTTGGCCTCGTTGGGTCTATCATGTTCTGAGCCTTCGTTTGAGGTGTTTGCCGCGCGTTAGCATTTCTCTTGCTCGCCGCATGAGGGCTTTTTGTTCATGCAGTTCAGCTTTAAGGGAGATGCAGAAAACAACTTTGGAATAGTGAAAGCCTCAAAATCACCCTTAACTCTAAGTGTGGTAACAGTTCTCTTAACTGACTCCTTAACTTCACAGTTGTGGCAGGCACAGGTTGGAATATGCTATCCATGCTGTTTTGTAATGCATGCTAGCCAAATAGGCCGGGGAAATTATGTGCTAGGCTAGGGTGGGATAACATTGAACAGTGCCAAGGATTTTGATTTGACAGACCATGTATCCTCTTTCTGTGCTACCAATTTGGTAACCTATTTTTTGTTTTCCACCGTTAATAGCCATTTTACACAGTTCCAAACATACTAAAATGTCCATTACAGGATTGCCAGCAGTCATGTTCATGTACATGCAGCCTACATTTGAGAAACCTTCCTTAAGCATAACACTCAAGAACGTTGGCGTTTCGGGAGCTTTGCGAAAACTCTACAATAACAACACAAGCCCTGGTTATCCTGCACGATGATTGTCAACAAGAGTGCAACAAACGATTTTCAGTCGGCCATGAAACTTGCGCGTTAGCTTTCGGGTTGTTTGATGGACCATGCCAATGTACACCTCCACTAAATTTCCAATGGACCTTATCGGTTCGGTTTCCATCAGTACAGATTGAAATTAGAAGTTCTTCTTACCCGTCCGATGAGTATAGGTATGGCTAATATAAAGGAGAGAAACCACAAGGCTATGATGACCCGTCTCGCACGGCTCGGTGTGCACTTATACTTTGCTTTTATCGGATGCAGGATTGCGAAATATCTGCAAAGAGAAAAAGGGGGCGTGACAATGGTGATGGCGATGTTGATGGTGATGACGATCACAGAAAAAAATCGATCTCATCTCGAGATAAAATGATTCTCCAACATACTCTTGTCACTTAAATGAGTTTCTTTTGCTGCTCGAACCCAGAATGAGACACCAATTTTCTCCGGCTGATGCCCTCTTGCATTGACTGGAGACAACTGGAGTCTGATTCTGAATGACACACCTTGAACTCATATCAAGTAGAGACAAAATCTACTCATTTTGAGTTTTTCTCAGTTCTCCAGTAGATGGGACAGGGCATCAGCTGGAGAAAATTGGTTTTTAGTGTGGATGAAAAATCGCACTCCTTACTTAAGGGCTAGGTTCAGTGACCAAATTTTCTGAGTCCAGGTTTTGAAAATGTCAAATATCTTTGAAATGACCTAGCCATTTTAACCTGCAGCTACACTAAATGTATCAGAGGGACAGTGCAATTACAAAAATGTGGAGTTCGTCACTTGCTGATGACCCAATTAGCTAAAACAAAGACTGACCTTTCGGTACATACTGCGGCTTTTTAACAAAGAACCAAGAAATTATTTTCTGTGTACTTGTAACTTTGGGTTTGTATCTACACGGCAATGAAGTCAGAATTTCAAAATTTGTTGCGAAAACTGACTAAAATGGTGTTTTTGCTCGATATTATTTTCAGCTAAAATGTTGGTCCTAAGACAGGGGCTTCTAGACTAAACCCTCTGAACTCAATGCACTACATGCTGGTAGACCCACTCCTATTCTGAATGTACAGTGGCATGATGATGTAAGTCTGTCCTGGCACTCCTGACATTTGAATAGAATTATAAGACTGCGTGATTCCACAATACAAGTCATTGAGTTACCATAGCAGTCAATTGTTGTTATTGCTCATGTGTGGAGTGGTCAAACCTCGAATAATGGGCACAGCTTGAGATAGTTCAGACAAATTTGAGATTTTCTCGACAATGGAAACAAATTTTTGAATTCTGGCTTCATTGCCGTGTAGAGACAAACCAAAGTTACTTGTATACAGAAGATAATCTCTTAGTTCTTTGTAATAAGGCGGCATTATGTACCAAAAGCTGTACCCTTTGTTTCAGCTAATGAGTGGATTGGCCAGACACTAATTTGTCGTTTTAGTTATCACATTGTCCTCCTGATACTTTATGGGCAGGTGCAAAGTAATAAGATTGGGCCATTTTAAAGATATTTGACCTTTTATAAAACTGGGCTTGGAAATTTTGGTCGGTGAACCGAGCCCTTAATGTCCATATAAATTCCTATTTTATGTACATGTACATACTAAATCAGGAATTTAGAGCAGGCTCGCGTATACCCCGCCGTCAAAGCCAGCACCGATTCCGATATTTTCTAAGTCCAGAAGAGATGTCGATTTTTACCCTGGCAATAGGGCCTGGTATGATCGACGATTTGACAAGGGTAGTTATGAGAGTTGCACGCAAAGAGTTCCCACACTTCATCTTGAAGATACACAGAGAAGAAGTTACCAGAACGTTTTCATGGTCTAGGCCTTTGCACAGACGATTGGTCATTTCTCGTAATATGCGTGCAACTCTCATAACTACCCTTGTCAAATCGTCGATCATACCAGGCCCTGTTGTCCAGAATCGACGTCGCTTCTGGACTTAAAGCGAATGGCTCGCGGGGTTTGTTGACAGTTGTTTGTTGACATGTCCTCAAATCAAGCGCCGTTTTGAGAAAAAGGCGAAAGAAGGATTTTAGTTTAATGGGAAATGCATTAGACAGCCAAACTTCGGAGGCGTATTCTGCAAAATCTACCGCTTCGAAATCAATGTGAATAGTACAAAATGTACATTTTGACCTACTGAATTTGAAACTGTCATTGACCCATTTTAACAAATTTTTAATGGAACCTCGTCCCCAGGTGCACGTTCGCATATTTGCACAGGTTTTGCCTATGACTGGAGCACGGCTTTGCCTGGAAACTAGGTTCACTCTCTATGGGAGGTACCACCAAAAATCAAAACAAACCTCGCGAGCCATTCGCTTTAAGCCGGTGACAGACTGGCGCGTACGCGGCGCGTCCTGCAGGCGTTCCGCCAATCAGATTCTTCGGTAGGTGTTTCGGTCCGTGTTACCGCATCCCTGATTGGTTGAACGCTTCCCGACGCGCTGCTTACGCGCTAGTCTGTCACCGCCTTTAGGGTGGGTGCACACCAGAAGCGATTCGCCAAGCGATTTGGAATCGCACGCGAATTGCTTTTGTTTGGGAGGCATTGCGGCATGAAATAACAAAGAACCATCGCATGCGTTGTGCGAATCGCGTGTAGTGTATACCCACCCTATAACATGTAGAAAATTTCGGAATCGGTGCTGGCTTTGACGGCGGGTATACGCGAGCCAACTGTATGTCCACATAAAATCGACCAATCACGGATAAGGACTTCTGGACGGAAGTGAGTGTTCCCGTCACTTCCGTCCAAAAATCCGTCTTTGGTATCGCAGGCATAAAATGCTTTTACTTCAGATTTGTAAAGCATAACCTCGTGCATTTGTATTGCAAAATTCAAGTAAAACCATTTGCTAGTCTTTACTCATATGACCCATTTTGTCTCAGCGTAAGCTGCTCAGGTGATTCGCAACGCTGAAAACGGAATCTCAAAGATTCGGACGACTACGAAATTTTCCTTACCTTTCGACACTCATGGACGTGAGTGTGAGCACGGAGCACATGGCTGACACGTTCATCATGTAGTTGACGAACTTACAAAGGAAAGGGCCGAAAGCCCAAGTGAACGAAAAGAAGATGGCAAACTGTAAGTAGATAAGTAATGAAATAACATGACGTGATGAAGGAATTGAGTCGTGGAAGGAGAATGGTATTAGATGAGGTTATGAGCCGCTGGAAAAGAAGTGTCATTTAATATTCGCTCCCAGATTAATTTGCAAAGTGTACATGAATTTCCCATGTGCGCCTAGCTCCCCGAAATTGCAACCAAAACTGGCGCCAAGCCACTCATTCTGGAGGCAACGAAATGGGCCACGACCTCATGTAGGTTTGCTTGTTCCAAAATGTCTGTGAGAGAAACAGGCCAGAGCCAAATATGCAAGTTGTGAGGAAATAGTCAAATTCTGCCTATACGTTTTCGTCAGGTTGCCAATCTTTAAACGTCTATATCTCGAAAACCGTTGCTCGTATGCGTCTGAAAATTGGCCAAAATTACTACTTTTCTCTCCTCTTTCTTTTGGCGCTAGTCGCATCTTCGAAGCTGCTTCCGTTCCGGAGATATAGCCATTTTGTCACAACGAGTCAGATTTGCACTTTGGAGTCAGTCAAGGAAGGAGACTGTTATTCAGAAAAGACACAATAGCTGATATTCATAAAAGCTAGCTTGTGCTTTTACTTCAAGTTTTGCAGTACATTTACATTGGACCTCGCTGTGCAAATCTTAAGTAAAAGCATTTGCTAACTTTTATGAATGCCAGCCAATGACACAGTTACACGATGTACGTCGGTAGTGAAAACTATGAAAGGGTATCACGTGTCCAATAGTAATGAAATCCACATGTAAATATGCCCTTTTCCCTTTTCATCAACCCAACCGTACCAAATGCGCGACCGGGCTGAATAGGGAGGTTTAGAAATCAAACGATAAACGTAAACGTTAAAGACAACGTTATTTTTGTACCGAAAATGCAATATAAAATCTGGTCAATGTGTAGTATGAAAAATAACGTTGTCGTGAAGTTTACATTTATGTTTGATTTCTAAGTCTCCCAAATAATAGGATGAATGGTAACCATGGTAACAGTATTTTGAACGCTGACGCGTTCGCGTGCACACATTTGAGACACACTGTACATCTATATAATAATGGTGGAAGTCGGCTCAATAAAGTCACACTTAGAAGCTTTGCTTTGTCTTGAAATTCGGCATCATGATAGAAGATACCATATCCTGATGCAACGGGTGGTCGATTTTGCAAAGAAAACTTTGTTGTGGTCTCAATTTTACTTTTTTGAGCGGTGTTGTTCGATTGCTTTCTAAATTCTCCCTACTGCACCACGTTTTGTGCACCTATTCCACCAGGGCCGGGCATTCCATCCTCGGTTCAATCACAATCACCGGTCGCCACGGGTAGTTGCTAGTTAGTAATAATTACCTTGGTTGGTACACAGATGAGTATGAGGAGAAGATCAGCCGAGGCGAGGCTGGTCAGGAAGATATTGGTGACATTCTGCATCCGCCTGAACCTGGCGATCGAGAAGATAACAAGCGCGTTACCGATGACACCAACCAGGAATGTCATCCCGTAGACAATTCCACTCGGTATGACCTCATCGAGCGGTAAGACGTGAGAGACTTCGTAGTCGTACTCGTAATAATCCTCATACTGCACAATATACTCGTGATAATACTGGCAATCCTCGGGGTTCGTACAATTCTCGGCTGGTGAGTACACAAAATAATCCGGACCTTTTGTTGGCGGCGGTGGCCGACAATCCGCCGAGAAATAGGAGTTCAAGTCCGACTCCATTCTAAATGTTCCCTTTCAAAGGCATCGGTAATCCAAACATGTGTCGTTTATTGAGCATGTCTTGATAAAGAGATAAAGTCCGTGTGTGATAGAATTATCTGGTGTTATGTCCGATGCTGATCATTTGCTTGATGTGCACTTCCGGTCCAAACACTGTTAAATTCATCCAAAGAGGGCGCTCATGAACGTTGATGACAAGGCATTGTTCGTGGAAAGCCCCCCTGGTTGCTGCAGTCGGACGATGTATTACCAAATCAGATTCTGACTATAGTCTACAGTTTCAAGATGAACCCCCCTAAAGAAGTCGGCCAAGAACAGTCTTCAATGAGTTGATTCAAGTAAAAGTACTCACGAAATTCAAAGATTATTAAGGCTATCCTTGACATCCGAACGAAGAAGACCTCTTGTTCAAAACATATACCACGGTCCGTCTTTGTTTATTTAGGCCTAGATACTCCAAAATTGACCAGGATGATAGACTTCACCGACATAGAGTACGAGTCATTTGGAATCATCTACCAAATGGGAACAATATCAAATGTGTAATTATATATCCAGGCCTCTCAATTACCGTAGATGCTGATTGCAACGTTTAGCGGGGTAATAATTTGCCGAGGCGCCCAAATTAGGTTAACAGGCATATCTGATATGCCTGTTGAGTCCACTCTTTCAGGGGTTTTTACCTCGCTCCTCTTGATCCACTCACACAAACCCCTGCTGAAATAGAACATCCAGTGATTCTGGTGCGGCTGTTCCATACTCCAGTTGCACTCCCTCTATTGTCATGGTTTTGGTACTTTCGTGGTTTTACCCTGTTTTATTGTAGAAGTTTTGTATCTACAAATCACTTGTGTCTTTTCAAAATTGACTGAATGTTATCCCAGTGGTTGTTCTTATATATAAATAAGATTCTTATTATTTTTGATTGTTTATATTAAGTCGTAATTATTTAGCATTCACAACCTAGAAATGCTCCACTCTGATTGGGCAATGGATTTCTGACCGCCTCATGCTTGGCTGGGAGACCCAATTTCAGCAGGGCTTTGTGTGCAAGTGTACGAAGAGGAACGAGACCAAAGCCCTGCTGTGGGAGGATGCCACTCTTTATACTTTACCCTTGTGGAAGCCTTTAGCTAAGCTAAATGACATTTAGTTTGGAAGCCAAGATCTTGTGGAAGCAGTAGACAGGATTTGGGCTTTCAAATGTCCATTGTGCGTGTGCGCATGGTTGTCACCTTGACTAAAATGGGGTGTCCAAATGGGGAGCACCATTGGTCACATGATGACTTATAGAGCAGACGTGACACCTATAGAGGCTCATTGTTCGAGAGATGCGGTTCACCAAGCACGGCCAATCACACCTTGAATCGTCATGAATAATAGGTGGCATCTGTGTACTATCAGTTCAAACCCACGCGTATATTCTCGCGTGGTCTGCGTGATCGGTGTTCCCTATTAAGCCCAAGTCACATATCCACTCCGGGGCCCGTACGGCGAGCAAAAACAGATATTTTGGCCAAATTCTACGATGCCCAGTTTGATCCAGTCTAATTTCCACTTATCCATTGAGGCGATTTCGGCATAATTTATCTTAGATCCGTGTTTCAGTATCTAAAATCCACAGCAAGCCGCTGGGTGGGGAAAATCGTACGGGGCCCGGTGGATTTGTGACCTAGGCTTTAGGCAGGAAAAATACAGGGTGTAATGATCAGCATGTAGGCCTAATTGAGATGCCTGACTTAAAGCTGAACTGCATGAACAAAAAGCCCTCATGCGGCGAGCAAGAGAAATGCTAACGCCCTGCAAACACCTCAAACGAAGGCTCAGAACAATACAAAAGAACTAACATTCTTCTGGCACAATTTCGGCATGCGAGTGCGGTAGTCAAATACCGCTTGTTCAGAAGCTATTGTCTTGCGTTGTATGGCAGCCAGGTGTGGGACTTGTCTTCTCAGTACAAGGACGCCCTCTCCATAGCCTGGAGGAGGTGCGTGAGGCTTGTGCTTGGTATATCACCGAGAACTCAGAATAATCTCATTAAGTTTATCATAGATGACCTAGATATTATGACAATTGTAGAAAGGCGTGTGGTAAAGTTTTTCCAGTCGGTTGTGAAAAGTCAAAACATCTATCTAAACATCTGTAGTCGTATGGTCATGCGTGGCACTACGTCACCTTTAAGTACTAGCATTAGTGTCATTTCGTTTAAATATGGTATACAGAGGGATCGTCTTTGTATCGGTGGTGTTAACCTACCAGGTACTAATAACGAGAATGTGGATGAGGAACCTCTCATCAGAAGGGGAGCTCATATTAGAGAACTGTTGGTAATGAGGGATCAGGGTTGGGATTTTTTAACCCGTGATGAGTTAAGTGATTTGCTTGTTGTGCTTTGCACGCAGTAACCCGGCGTTGGAAAGTCCTTTGCACGCAGTAACCCGGCGTTGGAAAGTCGGACTTCGAAGTCAGGTTTAAGTACATGTAGAATATGAATATGTTATCTAAGTTCTTTTGAGCACAGCTTTTGCACTGCACGTATTGCACTTATGTTGTATCTGTGATGCATCACATGCATTCTTATACGAAATAAACATATATAAAATTGCGACCGTTAAAATTGCGATTTAGAACACTCGATCATCGCTGTTTTATCTGCACGCGGACAAACTGGTGTAAAAAATCGCTCAATAAACGCCTGTTATAAATCATTATTATGTCATCCGCGCAATGAAATCACGTAACTCGCATTAGGCGTAGGCTATAAATATAAGCTGATGGTCAAGTGGGCCATTTCTAAAATGCGGATTCTGCGGAATCTGCGGATTCAGCGGAATCTGCGGATTAAGGTTAAATTGGCGGATTGAGTCAATGCAATTAATAGCCCATGTGTGTATATAATCTGTACTAGAGTATAGTGTGCATGTTTGTAGTACAAGGTCCTTATCTGTGGTCCTTTTGTGTCCGCTTCCCAGGTGTATTTACCCTCATAATGCGGTCATAATGCCAACGGGATATGTGCACATACATGTATGTTTACAATATGCTCCCTTGTTGAATAAAATTCTGGGATCAACTATTTGCGATGCCATTTGGACTGCGCTTTGTCGGCCGCGTTGACTGTGTGTTGGAAAAGATGTTTTTGATTGCTGTTTTTCCCCAAACCTTTAAGCAAATTGCGACTCCCAAACTGCACCCAGATTTGGAATTTAAAAACAATGACTGCTACATTTATATATTCTCGTCCCTTAGGTGCCAGCGTATCACAACATTAATTTTGATATAAAATCCTTCCACCCCACCCCACCCCTTCCAAATGGGTAATGAACTGATGGCCTGTGCCACATCCCCTTCGAACTCCGGTATAAACTGCAAAAAATCGACCTTTACACATTCAAGCATGTGTGGGCCTATTAATTGTGTGACTGAACCCCCCTATTTAACCGTAATCTGCAGATTCCGCCGAATCCGCAGATTCCGCCGTATCCGCATTTTAGAAATGGCCGGTCAAGTGGTCGCACTGCCAGCATGGGGAAAACGAAGAGGGCTGAAAATTTTACTGCGGAGCAGAAGATGGGCCTCATTGAGGCAATAAGATTGCGGGAAAAAGTAAGTGGAAAGCATGCGGGCGGACGCTACCATGACCAAGAAGAAACAACAGGCATTGGTCGAAATTTCAAATGAAATGGATGCGAATTTCCCCAGAGAGGCCGAAGTCTGATCCCAAAGATCTACGAGAATTGTGGCGTCGAATGAAGACCAGGGCCAAGGCGGTAGCACGAGAAAAAATTGATATATGGCAATAATATTGGACCGTGGGAAAACCGCCTTAGTCGCGGAGATAAACATACCCTCACGACCGATTAAGTTTTCTTTTGTTCGTAAAAACGCATGCCTTCGACCTGTCATTGGACGCCATCTCTCGATGTTACTCCATTGACCGACTCATGGAGAATACAGTGGCGCCACCAAATAGGCCGGTAGTCTGGACGAGGTGCTTTGAAAGTGCCTTGTGGTCGCATTCGGAACGACGTGAGGCGAACTGCTTATCTCTCACTGGGCGGCGTATTTCACCTCGGACACAAGTCCAAGGCAGCCATATTGTTTATCAACAAACCCACGTGACAGACCGTGGGACTATTTTGGCCGAATTTTGGCCTGTTAAGATGTTCAACCTTAATTGCTGGATTATTTGAGCCATATTATAAAATATTATATATAAACTTACCAATATCTCACCCAATCTGCCAATTATTGATCAATAACGCAACGTTTTTGCGTGCCCTATTTTGTTCATGCGCAGATGTGATGAGGCGAACCACATCTGAATTCTCACAAACGGGCAGCAATCGTTGCGCGTTCAAGATGGCTGCCTTGGAGTTGTGTCCGAGGAGAAATGCGAGTCTGTACGGAAATTGCCGAGCAGTTGCCTTCGGAAGTTCCGAATGTTGTGGTCGTTTGCATTTCTCTTGACCACCACCGTGGCGTTGTGGTCTTTTTTCAACGCTGGAATATCCAGTCTTTGTTCATTCACGTCAGCTTTGAAGATACTGTATCACGACTTCATTGTTTACATTCAATGTTTGTAAACATGGATTTTTACATTATGTTATTTTGGACTTTTGGGACATACCAACCCACCAAAATGAATACTTTTGGAATCAACAGAATTTCTAGAGAGACAGGCCACCAACAAATTACTCATAAGGCAAAGAAAGCCTGGACATAAACAAACAAAATGTAAATAAACAATGAATTTCGTGGCCCGCGAAAATACACCCGTGATACATTATCTTTAAAATGATTTGACGCAGGTGAACAGACAGGGGCCGGTTGCACAAAACTCATGTTAGCGCTAACATGGTGTTAGCGCTAACTTTTATGTTACATGACGTCAAAATCCATTGTCATTTACGTCATTTAACATGATGTTAGTGCTAACATCATGTTAGCGCTAACATGAGTTTTGTGCAACCCAGCCCAGGGCGCTCCGAAACTCAACAGGCTATCACGGATAATGGAAGCCGAGGTCCACAAAATTATGGCATCGTGGCTTTTATTAGCTCTTGCGTCAGAATACAGAAAAAAGTACGGTTAATTCTTTGTCTGAGATGACAGCAAGAGGCGGAAAGTCCTCAGTATGTCCGATATGTACGTCCATCGTATAGTGATATGCATCGCACAATGCCGGTAATCCATTTTAAACATCTGGCGCAGCGCACATCACTGCAGTCTTTATCAGTGGTACAGGCTTTGCCATAACTTCTATCCGCACCATAAACAAACCTAAAATAAAAAAGGATCTCCTTCGCAATGGGGAACCGGCGTGCCCAAAGGATGCGCTGGGCAACAACTCAGTTTTTTCACAAAAGCTTGACTTTCGACGTCATAGTTTTAACTGAGTTGCTCGTCAGCGCCTCGTCACGGATTTACCATTGTCTTAAATGATTATTGTCTAATTTACCATTGTCAAATTTACTTTGTCTAAAATACCGTTGTCTAATTTACTTTTGTCTAATTTACTGGATACCGTAATGCAAGTATCCATTCGTATCTTACCCCCCTCAAGGGTTCGACACCTTATCACCTTGGCAACAATTTTTAAGGGTAAAGCATCGACCTCAGTTCACGAAATTTTGAAGAAGGGTAGTCAAGTCATCATCACTTTTGCCTGGATTGGTCAAGACTTACATACTCTTTTTCACTGCGTTCACACTGGGCTTTTAAAACGGTTTGAAAACGTTGTTAAAACGGTTTAGATAATAAGCAAGAAGTCAATCTCCAGAATTCGGCACGAATTTTCGACCCCAATCGGGGTCTTTTTCAAGTGGAACTTTACAATCTGAAACTCTAGAAAGGACGGAGGGTCCGGGCGCCCTCCCGTGGGAAAATTTTAGAAAATAAGAGTGCTTTTACGCAATTTCTCGGCATTTGGATGCAATGGACACTCTAGCCTAGTTGCCGTAGACTCGGGACCCAGTCGTTGTGTCGCTCC
>NMRB01000878.1:68305-87699 GCA_002633025.1 Notospermus geniculatus
GGGGGGGGGGGGCTCTAAAATAAGAAGACTCCTTTCGGAGCCAGCCGTGATCATTTCTAATCTGCTAACCGTCAAAAACATTCCCGAGTCGGAGTGACTCTGGAATGTTTTTTTGAGTCGTGATGCAAATTGACTAATATACCGTCCATCACATCTTGAGGATACATGTATTAGGAGTTCTTTGCGCTCGCTTCCCGACGTCACCACGCCCCATCCGACCTCTGCATACTCACTGCAGTGTTTGCTTGTTTCTCGTCGCAAGATTTTCTGGTAGGCCTACGTTATGGACGGTTATTTCCGCTAATGAGACGTGCATGTCGTGCGAGTGAAGCAGACGTAGACGTGAGTGTAGTGTGCATGAAGCAAATAATAGAATTGTGAAAATAATATTAATGACCATGAAAAAATCACATGTTATACATGAACATTATCATATCCGTTAATCAGACGTTGGGTGGCGCTGTAGTCGATGTATTCGTTTGTAAACACATAATTATAGCAGTGGCGATGCAATCGACGCAGCGCCAACCAACGTCCGATCAACGATATTTTTCACGTTGACATATGATTTTTTTCATGGCATTAATATTATTTTCACAATTCACAATTCTAATGTTTGCTTCATACACACACCAAACACATATAGGCCTACTTTTGCTTCACGCAAACTACACTCACGTCTACGTTGCTTCATTCGCACGACAAGCACGTCTAATTCTGCGGAAATAACCGCCCATACTACGTGTCGTTCCTGGGAGTCCAATAAGGCCGACATTTGTTTATAGATCGCACCGCGCCTGCAGTGCGAACTAGGCTTTAGCGTCATTTATCATGGTAGTCCTAGAGTCGATTCGCAGGAGTCTGATTCCTGTTACATCCCCTCATGTTTGCTGGACAACATATGACTTCCTTCCCCGCATTGTAACTAGTATAGCTTCACCTACTTCTACGTAATACCGGTAAGTCCTATTGTTCATCTCTGCACAGATGTTCTGGAGTTGACCGAACACACTTGATCCATCTCGAAATCTCATACTCGGTAATAAATACCTGACGTTACTGTGATGTGGGCCTAATGTAGTAGACTCGTTATCTAGATAATTCGTGAGAATCAGTGACGCGAAGTTAATTCAGGAACAATCAAAAATTCAGCGAGTTTGCCAGCGAATCGAGAAATTTTTACAGACACCATTTTGGGAATGACCAAGACGGGATAGAAGCTTCGCTGTGGTTGGCTGAATTCGGCGGAGTCCAGGGGGGACCGCATAGAAAGTCCGCTAGGGACTAGCGGGGTCGGTCGATAGTGAACGGAGCCTTAGTGGAGGTTCTATGCGGCCACTTGTCGATAGTTAGCGGCCCGCTAGCAGTACCGATACGGAGGACGCATAGAAATCCGCCAGGTTGTCGGCGACGCTGTCGCCAGGCCAAATCGCTGGAGGAACTAAGAGCACCTCCAGTGAGTCCGCTTGTAATTGTAGAGGACCATTCGTCGACCTGTGGCACGTAGAATCAGATGCATTTTTTGGCTTTCGTGAAGATTTGCCTCACGGTAGAAATTTTCGTTCGAGAATTAACCTGAACGAGGATTTTACTGATGATGAATTCATGAGAAAATATCGACAGCTAGCGGCCCCCTAGCAGTAGAGGACGCATAGAAATCCGCCGGCACTGTCGGCGAGAGTAAAATGAGCGAGGTCACCGCATGTCGTTGCCAAGTTGGCAAACTATTACGAAAATCCGAGGGCGGAACAATAGAAATGCCTGTGGGGCCCACGACGGCAGCGCGATACGCAAACTTCCAACAGCTTATGCTACGTTCACACTATGTTCCCGGCGGCCACGGCAATCACGTTTCAGACCACCGTGGACTAAACGGCATGGACGTGAGACAACGCAGGGGGACGGAATGGGCAAACGTGACAGGTCGTGATTGCCGTGGATGCCGTGCCAAATTTTTAAACTGTCAAAAAATTTGCCACGGCAGTCACGGTGCGGATGAGAAACCCAGTAGGCCGTAGTAAAACGGGGTGAACGCAACAAAACGTTACAGTACGTAACAGGCCGTAACAAAACTTGGAGGCGGTCCGTAGTGGGCCGGGAGGCATGTGTATTCCCCCGGTCCTTTCAGGTTTTGTCACGTTCTGTCCCGTTTTGTGCGCGTTTTGTCANTCCTACTTTTCCTTCCCTTATGAAAATCATCATTTTACCATGGTAATTTCGCACGGTAAAGGACAGTTTGTTTACCATGGTATAAGAAGTGGCTTTCACCATGGCAAACCTTCCTTTACCGTGCGAAATTACCATTCACCATGGTAAAATGGAGAATAGTTGTTATAAGGGCCAATTTACTACGTACATGTACATTTTGTAATGCATTCTTGTAGTTGGTCTTACTGCCGCTAGGTGGCTCCCTCTACGTCGGCAGTCAAATAATGCATTTGAGATCCAATACCGTGCTCCTTTAAGAAAAAAAGGAATGAGAGTAAAACAAAATTTCATCGGCTACACGATGATGTAAGTTTCACTTGATTTATTTTCACGCTAGAAATAAATGGAAATAACGTTAGAAAAAGAGACTTCGGTACAACCGCTCGCAGCGCCACGTCGTGACGTTAGTGTGCGGGTTCCCCATTACGCCACATCGTGTCTCGGGTTACATTTTGACTGGAAGTAATTGGTGCATCAAATGTTGCTCGGAGGCATTTCAGTAATTCAAAATCAAATACATGTACCACACCAGCATACACAATTTCACGAGACGGTGAGGAGTAGATTACATCTAGACAGCAACAGAATAATACCAGATGCATTTAGCGCTAGTTGACTTTCAAAAGGAAATTATGTCGAAAGAATAACGTTTTGCCTGCTGTTGGAGACATTTTGTTCAATCCACCCATCTCGAAGTTGAATCGACATAGTTTGTTTCGCACGTGTTACGGTAATAAGGATCCGTCGCCAACGCAATTCTGCTGCTGACCACTTTAACTGGACAGACAACTCGCTCGCTACTGAAGACAAGTGTAAGGCCTGCTTTCCGTTGGCGCGTTTCCTTGCGCAGAAACGCTCGAAACCATTGTTTTTTTCCGCGCCATGACCAACGACGCGGAAACAAACAATGCTTTCGAGCGTTTCCGCGCACGGAAACGCGCCAATTGGAAAGCAGGCCTAACGTTTTTCAGTGTGACCATTTTTCTGTGTGATTCCCATTGTTCGGAACACACTGGGAAACGGACTCGCTGTTTTTCTGTGTGTCACCCATTGTCAAGTCGCGGCTTATTCCTTCAATCTTTTGTAATGTCACACTGGCACACTGAAAAACGTTACACTGACTTTTCCAAATACATGTATAGTCGCCGAGTTATTAGTCTTTTTGAAGTAAACTCAATACTTCATGCAGTAGCTGATAGTGCGCTTTCTTGCCAGGAAACATGTACGCATACAACGCATCGACGGATCTCAACTTCGTCACGGAGAGAGACATACATGTAGCACTGGATATGACACCACACGTCAAACTTTTGACGTATGTAACCGAAATGCTCTATAAATGGTGGACAGTTATGGGCATCGTGTTCGGCATTCCAGGCAATATGATGTCACTAATGGTTACACTTAAGAAGGATAACCGTCAAATCAGCACATGCATCTATATGGCTGGGCTGGCTTTCGTTGATACAGGTGTTCTTTTCTTCTGTGAGGTTCTGTGGAAGTTGCTTGTTGCTCATGGCCTCGGAGAGGGGTTGTATGCCAGTTTCACATTTCTAAGGTAAATCGTTCTCTAAAGATTAGGTTAGGCCGTGTAACGTAATTTGTTGTCCCCATAACTCAGTGTCCTACCCTATTGTGTACCTATTATACAGGACGGAATAAGCTGCTCAACGATAAAAACCAATATTCAGGATACAACAGAACCTTTTTTAACCCGGACACTGGTTTATGCTACATTCATTTACACTGCACCTGGTTTATATTAAGGTATACGGTATACGGACACGCGGGCGAACAATGGCCGTTCACGACCATGAAACCTTTGTTCGCGCGCGTGTCCGTAGACCGTATTTCTATGACGCCTTATAGCCTCCCTGTAAAAGAATGTAGGAATACGGTATACGGTATACGGTATACGGACACGCGGGCGAACAATGGCCGTTCACGACCATGAAACCTTTGTTCGCGCGCGTGTCCGTAGACCGTATTTCTAATGAAAACGCCTTATAGCCTCCCTGTAAAAGAATGTTGGAAAGAGATGCTGAAAGAGACAATGAACATCAACTTTCACTGTGTAATGGCTTCACCCCTGGATCTTTCGCAGAATGTGAACAGAATGAAATTAACCGGTTTACGTTTAGCCTCAGCCATCAGTGAAATGAAATGGTCCAGGGAACATGTGCTCACCTGTGTGACATAATATGCACATGGCATCAATAGGCTATTGGCTTAAATCCAGTTTTCTGGCGGCCATATGTGAAGTCCGTTTGGGCCAAAATTTGTCGTACACATAGAGAGGGTACATGTACCGAGATACATCATCACACCAGGGGCCGTATGCATAAAACATCTTACGTGTAAAATGTCCCTTAAACTATTGTTCCAAACAAAAGATAAGGGAAATTTTACACTTAAGATGTTTTATGCCCCTAATTTCAACACTCCAGGCAAAGTAGCCACGAAACGTGCCACCCAACAGTGACATTTCGAACTTTGACCTCCTTGACCTTGAAAAGTAGGTCAAATCAAAACCCCGTAATTTATGTCCTGTGTCCTTATCAGATGTACCTACGATAAAAATTTGGAGATGATCCGACCATTAGTTCAGGAGTTATTGCACTTTTGGTGTTTTTGCTTTTGGCTACCTGGTGGCCAAACCAGGAATCAGATCGGACCGAAATTTAGTGTCTGAGTTATTGTGACCTAGATGTACATGTGTACGATGTTTCATGTCTCTAGCCAGCGGTTACAAAATAGTGTACCCCTATATTCTAACGACGACGGACGATGGACACTACATAGGCTTACAGGTGAGCCAAAATGAAAACAAATTTGATGTAATCTACATGGCGATGGCGAATTGGCATTAGTCCGAACACTGCCACCTGTTGCTCATTTGCAGAACTGACGGATGCAACAAGAGTCAGATGAAGCCTATCGCGGGGGTCTATTTTGATTGGTCCGTTCATCTCCAGGTCGTGTTTTGCATATTCACTTAGTTACGGCAATCGTATCATTTGACAACGCTGCTCTCAGGCATTCTACTTGCTTAGGTTTCAACCAGCTACAGTCGCAATCACGCTCTCTGTTCACTCTAGACAGACAAACATTCGTTTGGCAACAAAACCGCAATTTGGTATCAAAATCACGAAATATGTTCCTCTCGAAAAGCCGATGCACAGCATCGCGATCGTTACTGTTTGAGGTCACGTGATATGGGAACGACCAATCCGTGATCTGATCATGCTGATGACGTAGAACCAAAATCTGGTTCTTCGTAATACTCATCATCTGACTCTGTATTGCGTCCAGCATAGGCTAAAAATAGCAATACGAGTCAGACGTTCGAACTAAATTGGCATAGGCCTACTGACAGAGCCGAAAGATGACTAGGCCCAATGAGGAACCCGCACACTAACGTCACGACGTGGCGCTGCGAGCGTTTGTACCAAAGTCTCTGTTTTTCTAACGTTATTTCCATTTATTTCTGGCGTGAAAATAAACCATTTGTGTTGGTCGCCCAACAATAAAACTTACATCATCTTGTAGCAGATGAAATTTTCTTTTAATCTCATTCCTTTTTTTCTTAAAATGAAGAATGGCGATAAAAGCAACGTCTTTTGTGTAATTTTTCCTGTAGAAAAATGTGCAGGCAATTTTTTTCATGACGCAACGTCAGCACCTAACATGACGTCAATGACACCTAAAATGACGTCAATGACGTCGTTTCGGTACAAGCGCTCGCAGCGCCGACCTGTCGGTGAGCGGGTTCCCCATTATTCCTCAAAATTTTTCTTCAGCATCATCTGGTACGGGACTGAAAGTTGCGCCATCACCTCAGGATTAATTCTCGCCGAAATGAGTATCGATCGAGCCATTGCGGTGATGTATCCAATGAAAGCGGCGACAATCTGCACAGCGAAAAGGGCCAAAAAAATCACCATCACAACTTTCCTGTTGGAAATGCTGCTCCACTCACAGGCATTCTTCGTATTATCCACACCAGATCCACCAAACGGGGCTCTAGTTCGTAACTTTCCGCAAGCAAGGTGGTACGAAACGTTCTATATTACTTACATCCTTATTCTCGGGACCATCATTCCATTTTCCACCATTTCAACCTGCAATATTATTATCTTAATCGGAGTCAGCAGGGCCAAGGAACAACGCAAGAAAATGAAAACGGACCACAAGAAAAACAAGGAAAAGGTTCGGGAGACAAACCTGACCGCCATGTTGTTGATGACATCATTGGCGTATCTTCTTTGTTCGTTGCCGATGAGAATTTACGAATTGTCGATGGGACAGCCCGACCCAAGTAGCGCCTACTCGAAAGCTCGATTTTGGCTTGGATATTGGATTTGTTCAGAGATATGGATACTTAATTTTGGCATCAATTTTTACATCTATTTTCTCGGGGGAGGGAAGAAATTTCGCCGTGACGCAAAAACCGTGCTGAAGCGGTGCTGTGGCTGTGGATGTTTCTCAAAGAAGGCGTGAGTGGCTAAAGTTTCATCTGTTTGTCGAATAACATGTAGGCCTAGTAGAATTTCCATTTTAGAGCCTACTACCAAGAGTGCAGTCGACCCGCAAATGTGCTTTTCTCCGCTCGATTTATTTTGCGCGCGGGAAAATAGGCGAACGGGCCCCTCGACGAGGCTCCTCGCGAACCTCATTCAAGAAATCGGACCTCGCTCCAAAGGGCGTTTATCGAGGAGACTGTTCAAATTCAACCACATAAACCATGCATCAGTATTTAGCTAAGACATGGAGCTTTCCATTGGTGTCATTTATTTTGGAATAATGCAAACGAGTGAAAAGAAATCATTTCAGAAATTTCGTCCTCGCACAGATCGTTTGGAATCGAGGGTTGTTAAAGCTGAACTGCATGAACAAAAAGCCCCCATGCGACGAGCATGAGAATTGCAAACGCCCTGCAAACACCTCAAACGAAGGCTTAGAACATGATAGACCCCACAAGGCCAGGAGGGCGCCACTTTATTTGCCTTCGGGCAAATTTGGCAAAATTTGGGAATTTGGCAAAATGGGAATTTGGCGAATTGGGAATTTGGCGAAATGGGAATTTGGCAAAATGGGATTTGGCGAAATGGAACTTTTTTTTGGCGAACTGGGAATTTGGCGAAATGCAATTTGGCGAAATAGGAATGGACCGGCAACAGAGCTGTCAACATCTCCGGATGCCTCACACACTACTCATAGAGAAAAAAATTATGATTTAGACCGTCAACCTTCAGATTTGTAATCCACCACGCTATCCACTCGGCCAACGAGCCAGCTGCCAGGGACATGATTTGTGTTTGTCATAGACGTAGGCCTTCGACGAGTACGTAATAATACTACGAATACGAGATAACATGGGGAGCCCACCAACAAGTTCGGTGGCCGAATGGGCAAGACAGTGGAACAAACATAACAGAGCGTGGGTTCGATTCCCGGCGGGGTCGAGTTTTTTTTCTATCAAAAAAGGTGTTCAGCAGGAGCTCACTAGAGGATGTTGACACCTCGACAGTTCGAAGACAAATACGGTGGCGCCCTCCTGGCCTCGTGGGTCTACCATGTTCTGAGCCTTCGTTTGAGGTGTTTGCAGGGCGTTTGCAATTCTCTTGCTCGTCGCATGAGGGCTTTTTGTTCATGCAGTTCAGCTTTAAAAACATCGTCATAACTACATAAATACTCGTGTGTTCTGCACACTTGGAAATCACACTCGGGTGTTTTTTTTATTTATACCTGCATAAAACCAGCAAAACTTAATGGATGAAGAAATTATCGATCCTCAACCTGTGTTATTTCATACTTCGGCATGGTATTCCATCGTTTTGTACGCAGTTTGAATAGCAGTAAGTAGCGATTCTCGCAGCCATGCTTGTCGTGCCGACCTGCCGATACCAGCCGGAGATTGTCGATGTATACCGAATTGCGTTATATTCGCGTCTCTCCAGCTGTTCGGATCTCGAAGACGATCGATAACATGGTTCCTTGGGCGTCCGGCGTGGCGCTGTCTGTCGATTCGACACCACACTTGACACTAGCGGCGAAATATCGTGCCTCATTTCACCACTAGCGTAGGTGGAAGGCCGCCATTTTGGATTTTGCCGGCGCGCATGTAGAAATAAGTTGCGCTTCCACTACAAAAAAAGCCGGTATTTGTCCGCTCTTATTCTGCTTCCATTACAGAATTGCCGGGTTTAAAAAGTCCGGTTCTATTAAGTGCGGATCTATTTAGTTCGGATAGCATAGCCGATCATACTCCGAATCTAGGTGCGGATAAATTTTGTAGTGGAATGGCAATAACACCGGATCTATTTGTAGTATTATGCTCGGCTACAGGTGGCTCCACGGTCGCTTGCGACTGTGCATGACCTATCCAAACTAAATAGACCCGCACTTAATAGAACCGGACTTATTAAACCCGGCAATTCTGTAATGGAAGCAGAACAAGAGCGGCTTTTTTGTAGTGGAAGCGCAACTTTAGTTCGGTCGGCCTAATCGCACAATTCTTTCTAATTAGTATTCAGTTCATTTCTAATACCACTTGTTATCAACACGAGCCTTTTAGTCTGAAAATATTCGCCTTGAACCCAACAGCACCACTTTTCAACATCATCTATAGCGTAGATGCCACTGGGTTGGCGGTGACACGGCTGGCCTGTTCACGATGGTTAAAAACCTTTACCAAAATGTAGTAATCTGCACTACTTTCAAGATGGAAACCTAGCACCTGCGCTAGTGGTGTTATAGAAGATAACGCCATCTAGTGTCAAGTGTGATTCGACACGAATCGTCAGTCAGCAGCGCAATCTCGTACCCAGAGATTAGTTACGCTCGGCCGAGGTTGAAGGTCGCTACACTAATCTCTGGAGACGGCTACGGACTAGTTAGGGGTTGCCAAGGCACGTACACACGGCGCATAAATACATGTATACCCTATGGTAATTTTTGACCGCTTCACCCCAAGCTTATGGTGCGCCAATGACATCAAATGTGCTGTTCTCCGCTGCCTGACATGGTTGCAAGGGTGTGTAGTCATCATTTTTAAATTCCCAACTTGGAAATGGGTGATCCGATTTTCATTCGGTTTTCAGTTCCAGGCTGCCTGATAAATGCTCTACAGTATAACGCAGAAAACCAAAATTGGATGAAAGCGTTTCAGGTAACCTTTAACTGTAAATGTAGACTAGTACCTGATCCTACCAACCTGCGCGCTGCAGTCGGGCGTGGCTTGTTTGGTAGGACCAGTATTGGCCGCCATTTGTGGAGGAATTCAGGCAGTGACGTCACTTGGAAATTTTATGTAAATTATGTAAATTTATTCAATTCTCAATACGACTGACGAACCGGAATGCAGATAGAAGGTGACCTACATTTGACCCAGGAAATCCACCAATCACGAACAAAAGGATAGACGTTTGCGTTGGCGTTTCGGGGGCTTTGCGAAAACTCTATTTTTTCGAAAAGACCCGAAACGCCAACGCGAACGCCAAACCCATTCGTCGATGCCACGAAGAGAGTCACCGAACAAAAGGACAGACGTAAAGATTTGACGAAGTTTATTGCAATTGCCCACTTGCTCAGCATGACTACCAAATGTGTAATTAACCGGCGTATTGAAGTGTCACTTTCAAGTTCACAAGTTTACGCATCAAATATATGTAGATATTGAACGGTGAACACGCCTCCAGACAACCAGGTTTTGCAGGTGTTATATTTTCTTCGCAGAGGTTGCTACCTGTCATGAGTGATGCGGTAGCCTGTTCTGGTCGTCATCACGACCAGAATCGCTCTGCGCATGACTGTATGACTAACGAGGGTCTTTTCCGAAGAATGACGGAAAGACCCGAAGTGTTACGAATGGTGGCTCCGGTGCTCTTGTGGGAATTCTACCTCTCTTTCTATAGATCGGTTGTAATGCGGGTGATCCACTGACTTGACGACGAGTTTACGATCAGTTGGGGACTTGTTCACGACGGCAGTCGTGAACAAGTCGCCAACTCGTCGTAAACTACATGTAGTCGCAAACTGATCGTCTTGAAGCTGATCCAACGAAAAAATACGTCTGCTACAGAGCAAACTTTACGACGAGTTGACGACTAGTTTGCGACCAAATCAAACATGTTTGATCTCGTCGTAAACTCGTCGCAAACTAGTCGTCAACAAATTTCAGTCGTGAACGAGTCGCAAACCCGTCTTGAACGAATCGTGAATGCTGATCCACCTGCCAGGATTTTTGGTCGTCAACTAGTCGCAAACCCGTCGTGAACAAGTCGCCAACTGATCGTAAACTCGTCGTAAAGTCGGTGGATCACCCGCATTTAACTAGTTCACCGTCATGGAGATTTCTCGGAAGCGCACGCATGCGCAGTAGCCGTTTTGACTTGCCAACATAAATGTTTCGTGGTTCTTGCTACATGTTGCAGCGTTCAGGAGATATAGCCAAAAGAAGGTTTTCACAAAAGCGTCCCCTACAGGCCAGAGTACACAACCAGCAACGCCAAATTTTGGGCCAGGGATACATGTAGGTTTTACCATAGGATATACGTACACCAAGCGGCTTAGAAACGTGCCACCTCTGTTCGCAACGACGGACGACATGCCATAAAAGACGCTGAACAACTCAAGGGTTTTCGCACCCTGCAATAAAGCTGGGCGCACATGGACGGCAAATCTCAATGCGGCAGGGGTCTTTTTAAAGTCGACTGACCCAACGTTGCTGGACTCATCATTCAGCCGGTCAGTCGACTTTAAAAACACCCCTACCGCATTGAGATTTGCCATCCATGTGCGCCTAGCTTAACTTGGATTTTTGTTTGGGCTGTGTCGCACGCCGTGATCGCCTGTTTCTAACAAAAAATAAACGTGGACTTCCAATTTCTTGAACTTCTGTATATTTTTCCATCTGATGAACGTCAAACAAACTGCTTGTACATGTTATGTATTGTATGAAACGATTCGTCAAGTAAAGGTTACTAATCTTGGGACCTCCTGAGCAAACCTCTTGTTCCACAAATACCAGTACACGTACACGTACACGTACACGTACAGCTCTGAAATCGTTCACCTTGTATATTTACTCATACATGTGTACTTCACTCTCCTGAATCGGAAATATTGCAGAGTGTGGACAACCTCTGTTTCTATCACCATGACGGTGCGGATAATTCTGGAGCACTGCTGTCCAAGTCAAACAGAGATTTAGCTATCATTGTATGTTTAGCACTCAACGTCATTCGTTATTGGCGTTGAAAATGCTTCAGCACAGCTTTGAACTTTTCCTTTCTATCACCCATTTTTGTATAAGATCCTTCCGAACCTGATGAGGAAGTTTTACTTCCGCACAGTCTGATGGCATTCTCAATTGTTTCCACCGGATACGCTTCTGAAGCGTTTAACTTGCGAATATTCTTCAATTCTGGACGTCGTACAGGGCGTTTCGGCGTGATATCCGCGGGATAACGAATGCCTTCTGTGGATGGTTTTCTGACGAACGGTATGTTGCGAATTCGTGGTCGAGTTGGGGTGATTTTAACATCTCCCTCTTTTGAATCAATGTCGTTCCTTGTTTTACGAGCAAGTTTTCCTGCTATTTGTGCGATTTCAACTTTCGATGAAGGTCGAGAAAGGATCGCCCTTCGTGCGACTTTATTCCTCGATGCGGACGCGCCGCCGTTTGTCTCATTTGTTAATTTCATTACTGCACCCATTGTTGGTGAAACTTCCTGCATCTCCTCTGTCCCACTGAGACTACCTTCGCTCGTCACTCCGACGATTCCAGATTTTTTCATTTCGAGCTCTTCCTTCGTCGTTGTTGGTGTCATCAGTTTCTTCATGCCAATCGACTTTCCGNTGTCCCCGGCGTTCCCTTCGTTTTCTTCAGGTTTTGTTTCGTGTCCGTCAATTCTTGAGATGTCGTTTTTATTGCCTTCTTCGGAGAAATTGTCCCCGGCGACGTCCCTTTCGTTTTCTTCAGGTTTGGTTTAGTCTCAACAGACCACTGGCCACTCGGAACCTCGTTCCCCTTATTTGCTGTTTTCATAATGCCATTCCCTGTTTCCGGTGTGGACGGCACAGTCGTTTTTGCGCATGGCTGTTGCGTGTTCGCACTATTATTCGCGCCTCGTTTTGTCTTCACACTGTTTTTGGCTGATGGCTGTTTCGTTTCTGGACTGCTTATTGCGCCTGGCTGTTTCGTTTTCACACTCCTTGCTGTAACAGTTGGAATACCCATCGACCTGCTCGACGTGACTTTTTTTACACTGTTCGTGGTTCGTTTTTCTGGCGGGCTAGGAGCCGCTTTTTTGGAAGGAGACAGCATGTTTGTTTTCGGCGTATGCACACTTTCTTTGTCGGCTGTCTTCGAGTTCTTGTTACCCACAGCAGTGACGAAAAATGTTGGCGATCTCCATTCTGGAGCGTTCATCATGTTCATTTTCTCGTTGAAGTTCACCCCTTCATCTTTTGCCGCTATCGCCTCTCTACCAGTGGACGAAATATTAGCGGAGGGGGTTCCATTCCTTTTCTCAGTACTGCCGGTATCGAAGTTTTTCATTTCCCATGACTCCCTCGATTTGATACATTCCAGCGGTGGGTACGTCTCTGTGGAAGACGTTTGTACCATTTCAGAATTTTTGTCCTTGTCAAGGTTAACCAATTCCCATGATTTTCTTGGCTTTTTCTGTTGCAATGATGGATACGATTTAATTGAAGAGGTCTCAGCCATCAGATAATCTTCCTCGTCGCCGTGATCTCGCGAAAGCTCTTTTGACTGCCAGGACACCTTCTGGTCGTCGTTAAAGTTACGAGGCATTCTAGAGTCCTCAGAACAGCTTGCTCTGTCTTCGTACTTCCCGCCATCCATCACTGACTGACTTACTACATGTATGTCTCTTTGGACTGCGGAATGGACCTCCTCGAAACACCCAGCCGTCTCACTTCCCCTGCCACAGTGTTCGCCAATTCGCTGGGATGACGCATTTTTGGATTCAGCTGTGATTTGTTCGTCAGTGGTTTTACATCCAGTGGTGTTCAGATGTGAAGGTAGTCCACGAGAGTCGAAACTTTCTTCTGGCATAATTTTCCTCACATTTGGTGGTGTGCTCCCGTTAAGATTATTCACGGGCCTTGAATCTATGAAATCTTCGAAATGATCATCCTCGCCATCCAACGAAAAAAAGCTGGCGCTTAAAACAGCGATTGCACCACTGTCAATGTCATCCTCGCCCTCCTCTTCTTTCAATAATGTTGCACATCGTCGGACTTCATCTTTGGTTCGATCGTCTAGAGAAGAGAGGGAGCTCGAACTTCCTTCGTGATAACTGCAGCTAAACAGCGAAATATCACTAAGGGAACCAGTCGATTGGTCCGTGTCACTTGCACTCCCCGACAGGGTTCTCGTAGCTAACGGTGACGAAGTATCCAGTGTACATGTTGGCTCTCTCCGCGTGGTCTCATCGTATGATAACTCGGGTGTCGACGTTTCCTCAGCCCTGTCCTGTCTCTCGGTTGTTGACGCTGTGTTATCTGCCAAGTTCAGTTCGTCACTGACTGATGGTTCTTCCGAACATACTATCGGAAAACATGTACTCTCATTTGTGGCAGGCTCCATTTCATCAGAGTTCCTCTTTCTGTCATCTTTCTTGAGGCATTCTTCAACGGGTTCGTCCCCTGTGATCTCTGAAACGCCCAGCATTGCACGACTCTTATCGCCTGCCTGACTGCATCCGTCATCTTCGGCTGATATAATACTAGTATCTCCCTCCTTCTCCTTGGCAAAAATCATCGTAAGCTTTTCTTTGATGGGGGAATAGTCCCGCTTTCTATCATCTTTCGGGAGGCATTCTTCTACGGGCTCGTCCCCTGTGTTCTGTGAATCGCCTGCCTGATTGTATCCGTCACCTTCAGATGATAAAATATCGCTCTCTTTCTTCTTGGAAAAAATCATCGTAAGCCTTTCTTTGATGGGGGAATAGTCCCGCTTTCTATCACCTTTCTTGAGACATTCTTCTACGGCGAGTTCTTCCCCTGTGTTTTGTGAAACGCCCAGATTTGTGGGACTCTTATCGCCTGCCTGACTGTATCCGTCATCCTCGGCTGATACAACATCTCCCTCCTTCTTGGAAAAAATCATCGTTAGCCTTTCTTTGATGCGGGAGTAGTCCCGCCGAAAACGATTCTCCGCAGGTTCTTCTTTTGCGATCTCATGGCTGTGGCATGCTTGACTTGTTTTGATATTTTGGGATATATTCGCCTGAGTGTGACTCTGCTGGTAACATGTATTGGAGATTTGAGCCCCATTCTGATTCTCCCCCTGATTAATCTTTGGAATTGGGGATTCCCACTCTTGATATTCTTCATGACTCACTTTTCGGAGTTCGGAATTCTTCGGTTGAAGATGGCTCTTCTCATCGCTGGCGTCTAACTCTCCTGAGGCATCGTTTTCAGTATGACTCGTTTGTGAGACCTTGTGCTGAACTTGATGATGCGATTTATTTCCATCTCCCTGCACCAGACTTCCAGACTCCTCTGTCAATGTCCGTTTAGCATCCGGTATTATTGTGTCTAAATAGCATTTCTCCAAGGTTAGTGAAGGTGAGACGGACTTTTTATGACTCTGCGGATAAGATGTGTTCACTTCCTCTCCATCGATCACTTTCGTCAGATTTGTGGACCCTACTTTCGTGACCTCGTCGTCTTTGACGTCAACTTGAAGAAATTCTTTCCTTTTTTTCTGATCGTCTGGGGCGAGTGCCACAGCACGGTCTGCGCCTCTGCTGCCCTCTCCATGGTCCATGACACCAGCATCAAGTTGCTCAACGATCTGCTCAGAATCAGTGATTTTTTGTTCAGTAAGTTCGTGGGCATATGTGCTGTGTTCTGAGTCCTGAATTTCTTTGTCAACTGTGCACGCTGACATTTGTGGAATACTTTGCTGAACAGCCTCTCCTGGTAGACCTCTCGTGGTAGGCTTCTTGTCCACAATAAGATGTTCCCCGTCACCCAAACAGTCATACATCGCCTTGTCCATCATTTTCTTAGCCATATTTTCAGCGTAATCCAAGATATCCGTAGCAGACTTTGTCGCCAACTTGACAACGTTCGCAGCCAACCGCTCACTGTAATCCGTGATGCTTTGAGCTTTCATCCTACGTGGGCAACGGTCCTCGACAGCTAACGAATCACGACTCGAATGGAAAGTATCCGATGACCAATCAGAGTCTGAGAAATATGATTGAAAGGAACCGTCCGATACGTCAGATAGTTCTCCTTCAGTATCATACTCCAGGTCGGAGTCTTTATCTGAAGGTGGCCGTTGTTCGTTCTCGACTGCTTTTGTCTTGGAATTTGCCGTATATTTCATCTCGTCAACATTTCTGCTGGTCTTGTTCGTCAACTCTGACGACGCAGATTCATCACTCGGAGCATCAGACCGCTGGGATAACGTCCATGATTTTGCAAACTTTGCAATGCATCTGGCTGTTCGCGATGCATAATTTCGCAGCCCCGTGCAAGATTTCTCACGATCTGTTGGTTGATTATGATTAGTATCTGCTGCATTACCACTTCTTTGTTGACAAATGTCGTCATCATCCTTTACCAGTTGAACAACTTTACTGGATTTATTCGGCCTGACCCTCGTCTTCAATACCTCATCCCGCCGACGTTCGTCCATGAGTTCCTTTTCTGCTTGCGATATAACGATGGAAACGATTCCAGCAGCGATTGGTGAGACAGACGATTGCCACAAGTGGCTGTGGTACTTCTTTCCGTCTGCGCCTGCATAAACACTCCTTTCCATTGAGGATACGAGTGTTTCGTCGTCGTTTTTCGTGTCTTTCGACCGCAAAGGTGGATACGACGTTGGGGAAGGCAAATTTGTCAATCGTTCCCCTCCGCTGTGGTGATGGCCGGGCATGAGATGCTCAGGTGATTTGGGTAACCCGCCCGTCGTTCCTGTTGGCCACCTCACGTGCCACGTGGCCTCGATCTCTCCCTTAGACTGGGAGATTATAGCCTCCGCAACTCCCGTAACAAACACTTCATCATCACGAATTTCATTTTCCTGTAATGGTCGGCCTACAGTCTGCAGATTTTTGAGTCGTCTTTCCTCCACGGCTTCCTGTACAAGTGATTCACTGAGTATACTACATGTATCTGATAGGCTTATGTCTTCTTTTGTCGGGGAAGTCCCCCAAGAAACCTTGCTAACACAAGCTTCTGTTTCCTTCTCTTTGCCGATGCGTTCCGGTGACATACATGACATACCTCCGTCAGATTCTTTCTCTTTTTCACCCGCTTTTGTTCCCGTCTCAGTCAAAAGGCCCTGATTACCAGTGGATACAGTTCGCATATTGTCATCTGGCTCTTTATTTGAACCCTTGACGTCCTGTTTTGCTGCCTTGAAGATTTTCGTATGAAGTAACTCAGTGTCGCTGTCGCTGTGTCCTCGGTTATCACCGACAGGAAGAATGTCTTTCGCATTTTTGTGAGTTTCATTTACTTCCTGAACGTCCATGCAGATATCACTGACATACGAGATATTCGCATCAGGTTTACTGTGCTTATCATCATTTTCTTTGCTGCATCCAATTTTACGTTTGTCTTTGTCTTTTTGAATCCGTTTGGCCGAATAAGGTTCCTCGAGCACACCACTGCTACGGTCAGGACGGTCTGCCGTTGGTTCAGCTCTCTCGATGCGCTCTGCTGTGAGTTTGTGAGTTTCATTGACTTCCTGACGGTCCATGCAGACGTGACTGACAGACGGTACATTCGTATCAGCTTTATTGTGCTTACCATCATTTTCTTTGTTGCATCCAATTTTAAGTTTGTCCTTTTGATTCCGTTTTGTCGAAGACGTTTCCTCGAACACACCAATGTCACGGTCCGCCGTTGCTTCAGCTCTCTCGATGCGCTCTGCTGAAACGGAGTCCACTTTCATCGATTCCAGCACATGATGAACTATGTTATATTTGTGGGCTTCACCGTCTCCGTAATACGTTCTGTCCTGTTTCCCACAGTGGATTGCCATGTTAGGTATGTTGGATTTCCAACGAGGCGCGCTGCATGAGGACATGCTTCTTCTCGCCGAATTTGTTTCGTACGCCCCATCAACGTCACTTAAATGATCGTGTCGAATGATGACATCGCTTACCGTTTGGGCTAAGTGATGAGTTACACCATCCTTCTTTGTGAAACTAAGAGGATTTTCAACATTCATCGCCGATCTTCCAAAACGAGTGGCAAGGAAGGTCCCATAGACTTTGTTCTGACGGCTCAGTGTTGGCGTCTGTGAATTGTTGCTCAAGTGGAACTCGGGACGTGGCTTGGATTTGTCAACATTTTCCCCTGACGCAAGCATTCCACAACTAGAACTACCTGACGTTGATTCGCATGTCTTCACATCGCCTTGCAGCCCCGTCACGTCGAAGTTGGCATTCTCAATTGTGTTCAGCCAATGCATGAAACTTTGCTTCGGTGAGATATCGGGTATTTTAGCAACCTTCGCTATGGTTGGAACTTGAGCAGAGTATTGGTCATGTTGATCACGTACTTCGCTTGTCTTTTTCTTGTAGCATTTACATGTATCAGTGTGAGAACAAGGTTTCACCGCCTCAGACGATTTCCTTCGCGAAGACGTCTGATTCGTTTCACCCTGAACCCATGTGTTCCACCACTCGACGAGCTCACATTCTCCCGATGATTTTGTGGCGTTACCACCGCCAGCATGCGCACATCCCTGTTCGCCAGGTAAAGTTTCCGTACCCTGGCATGGCTGCAGAACTTCCTTCAATTTTGGGATTTCATCAACCCTTGCCTTGTTCCGCGGCAATGATCTGCTATCCCAGTCAGCTCTATTTTTCCACCACGACAGTGTGTTCAGAAAATTGGTCTTCTCATAGTCAATATATCCTGATCCGAATCGTCCATGCCATTTTCGACTTCGCTGCGGCCGAGGTCCATGTTCACAGGTCCCATTCCCGTGTCTTTTCCATGTTTCGTTGAAATTTCGGGGACAGAATTCAAAACGACTTCGGAAATTGTCCAGACTGATATAAGACGACGAGTGTGCGCTCCCATACAGAGTTCCGTTATCTGACAGGTCCAAATAATCCTCTTCGTCGAAGCTCCCATCCCCCCACGGCATACACCCGTACTCTCTGCAGTCATGGTAGTCGACAAATTTCCCAGCCTCTTCGGAATTTTCGGTGCAGAGTGAACCAGTACTGCGCACTACGATGGGCTCCAGAAGAGGAGGGACTAAACGGACTTTCTGATCAAACACAAAATCGGGAGAGTAGCTGTCCCATGCCAAACTATTCACACTTGACCCGGAAAAACCTGCAACACGGAAACAATAAGTTATGATATTTTTTAAGAAGACTAAAATTGGTAATGGGGAAGATTTTGCTCGGAGTGATCGGTTTATCTGCAAACTACGCGGAGCATTTTAGCTCCAGTTAACCGTCTACACCGGCCTTGTCTCGAGTTAAGTTGTCTCGAGACAAATTTGTCTCTTGTCTCGAGACAAATTAACCCCAGTAGGGTAGGGGGCTAAGTTAACCCGAGACAAATTTGTCTCGAGAAAGTTGTCGTGTAGACGCGCTCGCCCGCCTGTCTCGGGACAAAGGCCTATATTGGTTCCGTACGTTATCAATGTGTCCATTTGACAAAATGGCATGAATACGTCATGGAATGGAAGTCAAGAGGCGCGTAGTGTTGGGTGGAACAACATCACGTCTTGCATCCGTGTAGACGCTCCGTTACTTGTCCCGGGTTAAATTGTCTCGAGACAAATTTGACCCGGGACAAATAGTCTCTCGTGTAGACATAGCTTACAGGCTTACATGTATGTACGTCACATGTGACGGAAGGCCACATCGCCACGGCTGCAATGTGACAAATCAAATTCATGTCATGCTCAAGTTCTACCCTTCTCTGTCACTTTCTATTGAGTTCACCAATCTTTTCTCTGATTGCAGGCTCCACGACTAGAGTTGAACCAGACATCACAATCTCCTGCGGGACAACGAGCCGCCAAGACCTTCAGTCAAGACCGTCAATCAGGACCTTCCGTCAAGACCACCACACTGTCCCATGCCCACATGCAACAAAACGATCGGGTGTGAAGAGAGGTCCACATTGGCGACTTCCAAGATGACCCCCCCCCCCCCCCC
>NMRB01000878.1:101149-115711 GCA_002633025.1 Notospermus geniculatus
AATGTATTTTGAAAACACTTCCATCTCCCTTTTCTCCTTCAACACCTGAAATGACAAAAAAGAATTTATGTAACTTTTATGGGTTCTGGGTTGTCATGTCACAACAAAAACTGATTTTGCAGGAATTTTATGTAAAGCTACCGTACCTCTATCTCAAGCTTTAACTTTTCCACTTCGAGTTGTGTCTTTTCACGCTTTACTCTCTGAGTGGCTATGATCTCCTGTTGTGCCTGGAGGGTGGCTTCCAACACCTTGACATGGAGATCTTGTCCTGCTCGAGATGATTGAGAGACATTCATTTTGCCTGAAATATTGAACACTGAATAAGTTTCATCATACACTGTATTGTAGATTTCACTGATGAAGTTCATTTTCCACACAAAACTGAATTTTGGAGGGAGTTATAAATAAGTCAAAATGTGTTTTTTCATGCAAAAAAATCGTTATAAATTGATGTTAACTTCATACAGGCACTTGATTTCAGCCCAAATCCTCCCTGTTTATGTTGGCTCTACAAATAGGCCTATAGGGCCCTACTTACCAAATGATTTACATTTCGGTGCCTTCCTCAAGGCAGTACTTTTCGGAGGTCTTGGTAAGGTGGTTTCAAAGTCTCCTGCAAATTGAAATTGACATACCGGTACCATTATGTGATATTGGAAACAAAGAAATATGTTTCACCCTGTAAAGTAGATACAAAAAAATGCATGACATGTGATGATGTACCGGTACTGAAGTTTTTTGAAAGATGTAGGCCCACCCGGTACATGTAATTCTATCAGTAAGCTGGAGATACTTTAGCATACCGGTACCGTACCTAATTCATCGACTGCAATACTCTCAGTCACCAGTGGCTGAGAACAAGTAGCGGTAATTCTTGTACCGGTACCAGTAGTCTGAATATCTGAAATGATGATAGAAGCGTCATGAAAACTATTATTTATTTCACATTGAATGCCAGTCAGTGATCACAATAAGAAATTGACGTCTCATCTGCCAGGAGTGCTTGTATTATTGTAAATATATTTGTACTGGTAATCAGCTCATGTGATATGTACTGCCTGTGATAAAATATATACCTGATTGAACTGACAATCCGGAGACTGTTAAAAGGCCAACGTCGTTGTCTTCAATTCTTGTATCACCTTGCCCTAAATAGAAATAAAAAAAAAGTTATGATGAATCAATGATGACAACAACCAGCACACCATAAAATAAGATGATCAAGGTTGACTAGGCATAGGCCTAAGCCTAAATTATTAAACCCCCCAAAAAACATTGCTACACAGCGATTTGGCCTATTTAGCCTCCCATATAGTGAGACGGAGCATGCCCAAGTCTGCCACTTACATTCTGCACTCAGAAAGTTGTCACTGAGAATTTACTGAGAAATGTTGTGTAATTTCACAGTTATTGTGGTCACACAGTGAATGAATACACAACAGTTTGGAATTTTAGAATGTCATACGCATGTTAGGGTGTTCAATTAACTGACATTAACCATGAACAATGATATTTTGCAGCCGTAAGTTGTCAAACACTGACTGAACAAGAGAAGGGCATCGGAGCGATGTCAATGGTTTCCGATGAGAGTTGACTACTCTGGAGCTAGTTATCTGTGACCTTGACCTCTGACCTTGAGAAGTATTGCGTAACTGGAACAGGCATCCTTGATTAAACTTATAGGAGATGGTTAATTCGGGCTTCTAATTAGTTTTCTCCTGAAATTCTGCGCAGATTTGCACTTTAGAACAGTTTGACCTTGACCTTGACCTCTGACCTTCAAGGTCATTGCGTAATCTGAAAGCTCATCCTTGATAACCTCGGTGTAGGTGAAGGTTTTAGGCTTCCACCATCACTGGGTTCTGTCTCATGTTATTTATGATGGTTGGCTGTGACCTTGACCTCTGACCTTGATAATTATTGCGTAAGTGGAACAGGCATTTCTGATTAAAATTATAGGAGATGGTTAATTCGGGCTTCTAATTAGTTTTCTCCTGAAATTCTGAGCAGATTTGCACTTTAGAAATGTTTGACCTTGACCTNGAAATAATATGATGACAGCAACCAGCATAGGCCTACCATAAAATAAGATGATCAAGGTAGGCAAGGCCTAAAGCCTCATTAGGCCTATAGAAAAATTATTTTATTGGTTGTTTTGTTCCTTCCAAAAGTGAGTCATGGGATCACTGTGGTAAATAAATACAAGCCAAAGGGTACACATCGGTTTGTCCTATTTAGCCTCCCATATAGTGAGACTGAGCATGCCCAGTTCTGCCATTTCCTATTCTGCATTCAGAAAAGTCTCATAATTTATTCAGAAATGCTGTGTAATTTCAGTTTAGTGGTCACACAGAGTGATTGAAAACACGGCAGTCTGGAGTTTTAGAATGTTATACGCATGTTACTGTCTTCAATTAACTGACATCAATCATGAACAATTGATATTAGCAGCCGTAAGTTGCCAAAAGGGCCGCATGAATGAGCACACACAACAACATGCACATGTGACTTGCATGCACTGGCACTGTGCCCAGAAGCGAAGGGGGATTTCCCCTGTTGTCAGGGATGGGGATTCCCCTTCCCGGCGGCCGGCCGAAGCAGACGACAAATTAAAATCTAGGCCTTGCCTCCCCTCGGAAAATAGTCGAATATTTCACAGTCATGACAGTTGGTTGCTGTTGTTTATTGTTTAGCAACAAAAATTTATTAGGGGCCTAGGCCTAGCAAGGAAGGGGATTGAAATTTGACTTACCAGCAGAAGCAGAATTAGTGACTAGATTGGCACTGGGCCTAATCCTCTTGGGGAGTGGTGGACCAATTCTGCTCTCGAATCCTCCTTCTACACCATTGAAGCTGGCATCATCTTTGTAAATGTCAATGATCCTCTCTGTCACTGGATCAAGATCAGGCATTGGAGCACCTCCACCTGTACCACGCTGGTGTGACTTCACCCTACCATAGGCCTCTTTCGCTTTGGAAACTAACTGGTTCCACTTTTCTCGAACCTGTTTCCAACCCCGTGTGGCATTTCCAATGGCAGTCACCTTGCCTGCAATCCCCTCCCACTTGCTTTCCTTGACTTTGTGGGTAATGCTCGAGGTAAACTTGCTCCTAAGGAGCCCCAACTCCTCCTCAACCAAATCGACAAGCAAAATTATTTCTTCTGAAGTCCAGTTTGCACTTCTTTCCCTTTTTTTTCCCGAACTGGACCCTTTTTCACCGGAAGCGGCCATGTTGGATATTGCTATAAAACCCATTGCATTCTGGGTAATTTCCCTAGCAACCATCTGACACCAGCGATNACAAAGAAAAACGAGAAATAAACAAACAAAATGTAAATAAACAATGATTTTCGTGGCCCGCGAAAATATCCGTGATATATTATCTTTAATGTCAGCTATTTTGGTATTCAAGACAAGCAGACAGGCTGGTATAAAGTGCAGGTTACAGATTAATGGTTAGGTTCAGTATTATTGTCCAATGGTGAAGTCAAATGTACACATTCAGTTCGTTCCCACATCCCACAATTCACTGCGCGATGGGGAACATCCGGTGCAGACGACAGCAGCCGTGGCAGCAGACGATAGCGGATTTTATCTGCGCGTCCGTGGTGATGTTTACATCACTGACAGCCATGACAGCTTGCTGTGGGCCGACCGGATGTCCCCCAGCGCGCGGTGCATTATGAGATTTGTGAAATATCAGAATGTATTGCAGATATGCCTGCAGGTCAACCTGCAACCTGCAGACTATGCACAATAATGTCACATTGCCTTATCGACTCCATGTACATGTGATGTAGTAAAAAACGCGGACTCTCTTGGCCTACTGATTTACCGTGACCGCAGCAAAAATCTCCGAGCATGGGACACGTGGGAGGATATGTACAGCACAACTTCTCTGGAATCCATACGGTTGCTGTTACTGAATTCAATTGGACAATAGGAATTCGAATTGGAACAGAACATACCTACTTCTTGCATATTGCATATGTACTGTACAATGTTGTCACCTACCTCCTGTTTGTGATTGTAGCGGTTGGCGTTCCAGGCAACATTCTGACCGTCATTGTGGCTGCAATGAGCCACAATAGAAGACACACTGCAAGTGTCTATATGATTGGCTTAGCTATTACTGATGGCATTATTCTTCTTGAACTCGGGATTGTTGGAGGGATGTGGCGAAGTGGCTTAGCAACATTTTGGCCATCCAGAGAACTCGAATTCGAGTAAGGGTATATAAGGTCGGAATACTTTGCCTTGAAAGGAAGCTGTTGAAAGGGTTGTTTCTATGATGCACGGTTAGTGCGACGACTATAGGCCTAGGTTAGCTAACCGTATCCGCAAACGTAACTTAATGGTTAGCCAGGGGCCATATTTATGAAGCCTTCGCAACTTTGCATTCACGCAAATCTATCATTTTTTGTAAGGCAGTCAGTGAACAATAGGGCATGTGCAGCCAAACAATAGATTTGCGTGAACGCAAAGTTGCGAAGGCTTCATAAATATGGTCCCTGGTTCCGAAGGCTTGGTATAGTAGCTTGTTAGACCGACATTTTTTCCAGGGTACTTTTGTCTACGACTTATCACGGATCCTTATACGTTGAACAGAATTCTATCCATATACGTATAAGATCCGTGATAAGTCGCTGACTCCCTAATATGTTTTTTATCTAGGTTCATATATTTTGTGATGTACGCCTGTGCGATGACATCAGGAATCACATTAGCAGCCATGTCGTTGGATCGGTTCATTGCTGTCCGGTATCCAATGGTTGCCAAAAGAGTATGCATCGTTACCAACGCCAGAATTATAGTCATTATCATCAATGTGTTAATTGTTGGGGCAAATGTGTCGACATTCTTCTGCCATACGTACATCAAGGACAGCGTTACAGGTAAGGATTTATCTGCCAACAACAAGCCAAGTAGTTAACAGTGCCAGAAGTAATATTTATAGTTATGATATTATAAGTGAACATCCGTAGCATTTTGAAGGCCTACGTTTCACAAACCAATTTCCATTCAACATTTGAACTGACGGCGATTTGGTTTGTTTTCCGTACTGTTCTAGTTCTAAACGCTCACTGAAGGGCCCTTTTTCACAAAACGGTAGGTGAGTACAATGTAAGCCACACTGTATGCCTAGTGGCTCGACGGGAAAAGGCAGCAGGAAAAACCCGACGCAGTTTTTTTACGCACGTTGTTTTACTGTGTTTCTCAACAACGTTTTCTCGGTTAACCTTGCAGAGCTTTGGAAATTCCGCAAATGTAGTTCTTGTGTCATGCGCACCTGTATAAGAGAAAAGCACAGTATGACAAAAAATTAAGGGGAAGAAACGTTCGGCCTGTCAAGAGCATCAAGATTTACCAGTATAGATGTATACTGAGATTACCATGAGAAAACTAAGCTTCATTTGATTAACCTGCGCNATGTATACTGAGATTACCATGAGAAAACTAAGCTTCATTTGATTAACCTGCGCGGACCCTGAATGCAACTACATGTACCGGTACATGTAAACATGTCGTCCCAGGCTTCAAGCAAGGGCCTTCAAGCGTGAGTTCGAGGAACAGTCTGTTCTTATCTCTCTATGGAAATGTTTTTATGTCATTTAGCTTTCCTATTTCTTTTTTTCCGAAAAGGAATCGAGGTGATCGTGCCATCAGTACCAGGACACCCCGAATACGAGATTCTGTTCACCAATTTCCAGTTGATATTTGGAAGTGTTCTTCCATCAATCATAATCATAGTCAGCAATGTTGGTATTGTTCTGACTGTGCGCGGAGCGTCAAAGAATCGAGCAAAAATGGCCGTTGGACAAGATGGGAGGAGAGACCAACGAGAAAAACAGTTGACATCGATGCTGGTCATTGTAAGCATGGCATATTTGTGTACGACTATACCATACAGGGTTTTCATGGCGTTGCTCGAGATACCGGCTGTAGCGGAAGCTAATAATGTAAACGACACCTTTTCTAATGCATTGTTTAATACATTAGATTATTTTTTCTTTGATATCTGGGTGTGTAATCATGCAGTCAACTTTTACTTGTACTGCCTCGCAGGAGGAGAGAAGTACAGGCAGGACACAAAAGTAGTTTTAAAGAAGTTGTTCTGCTTTTTGTGAAGGTCAGACTTGCCGATGTAAACGTAGGGTCGTATTTTAGAACGTTCCTTGACGTTAAGGTCGACTTTAAGTTGTAAAACCATCGAGAACAACAGATTTAAAGTGGACCTTGATGTTAAGGAACGTTCTAAAATACGGGCCGTCTTTTTTTTGGAACCAACACTCAACCGATCTACTCAGGGCCGATTTCACAAAGGGTGTTTAAGACTTAATAGACGCGTGTAACTTCGCCAAATGCATGGTGGAAGTGCGTGCATTTAGTGAAGTTACACGCGTCTAAGTCTTAAACACCCTTTGTGAAATCGGCCCTCTAAGTTTTGGTCGTTTACCGCCTTTTTACACGGTGCTGGTTCGAGGAAACCTACCTCCACCCTCCTTGGGCGGGTTCGGTTCAGGGTGGATTCATCACTTTAACACTGTGCGGCTTGGGTGATAAGCCTCGATCCAGTTTGAAGTCGGTTCGCTCGAATGTGTGGCAAATCTCAACATCCAATCTGAAACCGCTGAATAGATAGATGTTGGTGGCCATTTCGAAACGGTTAACAGTGGCATTGGAATTAGTATCAATGCTTCCAGGCCCGTAGCTAGTATAGGGACGGGGGGGGGGGGCAAATGCCCCCCCAGGCCAATTGTTCCAAAAAAATTTTTTCAGCAAAATCAAATGGGATAAAAGATCAGAATTGTTCGTGTCTCTGAGTGCAGGAAATTGACCTCAAATCGCATCTCAGAGCTTCTAATTATCAAATTTTTTCTGGGGGACGCCAGACCCCCGCAAAACAGGCCCCTGTGGCGCTCGAAGGCCAAGCCTACGTCCGGGCAGCTCGTTTGCTTAAAATGCCCCCCTAGCGAAAAAAAGCTAGCTACGGCCCTGGCTTCATACAATTCCTCTTTTTCGATGCATTCATTGATTTCGCAAATCAATATTATAAATTAAAATCAATATTTTAGTTTGACGCACAAAAAGACTGCTATCGGAAAAATCACTGTATTTTGAATAGAACTTGTTCCTTTTGTCTTTATCACAAAAAATGTCGATTCTACAGGATTACTATCAGATTGAATCGTTTTGGCTGTGCTACATGTATCTCTTACTTGATTTATGACATAACGTATTTTCGTCATCCGTCGATTTCAGTTGCTTCGCTTTCATCATCAAGTAGTTGTATAATAGATGAGTTTAAAGTAGGTCATCCTCATGGAGATTTCTTGGAAATTCGCACATGCGCAGTAGCCGTTTTGGCCTGTCCAACAGGGAAGTCAATTTTTAAATGGCTTTCAACGAAGGATTGCCGGTGGGTCGCACAATTTTGCTGTTTTTTGTTGTTTTTTCGCCCAGCTTTGCGTTTATACGTACGTGAGTCCTCGATATAATCATGAGGCAGCATTTTTAAGCGTTACCAACATGAACTTCGGGTGGATATACAGAAAAACTCGCCCATTTGGGTCGCCGAATGAACAAAAATGGCGGCGATGCAGATGGCCGTAGATCGCGAATTCACTCCATTCTTCGCTCGCCCTTTCGCACGCTTTGGTGAGATAACGGGGAAACCAGTGATTTTTCCTTTCCGCAACTCTTACCACAACCTTTCACAGCACAATTAAGGGCTGCCCTGTAGAAAAGTGCCCCCGATTGCAGAAATCTTTCGTTGAACCCAATGAAAACGCACCTGCTTTCCGTGTTGACAGTCAAAACGGCAAACTGTGCATGCGCGAATTATCCATGGCAATGACCTAATTAGGAAGTTTAACCACATCTACATTGTATAGTGCACTCGGGTATGATATCATCGAGAGCCTATTTCATCCTCCCACAGCATGGCTTTGGTCTGGTTCCTCTTCATACACTCCACACAAAGCCCTGCTGAAATTGGACCTCCCAGCCAAGCATAAGGCGGTCAGAAATCCACTGTCCAATCAGAATGCAGCATTTCTAGGGTGTGAATGCTAAATAATTATGACTTATGATTTATATAAACAATCAAAAATAATAAGACTCTTATTTACGAATAACCACTGGGATAATATTCAGTCAATGTTGAAAAGACATGAGTGATTTGTAGATATACAAAACTTCTACATAAAACAGGGTAAAACCACGAAAGTACCAAAACCATGACAATAGAGGGAGTGCAAATGGAGTATGGAACAGCCGCACCTGATTCACTGGATGTTCTATTTCAGCAGGGGTTTGTGTGAGCGGATGAAGAGGAGCGAGGTAAAAACCCCTGCTGTGAGGATGGCCTATTTTGATGATCATCGTGTTCTCGTCGTATTCGTCGCTTCAATTCGATTGATTAAAATTTCCGAAAACTATGTTTCATCAGTTAGCAATTTAGGATAATTTGCCATAATAGTTCGCTCATAACAGGAAATATAATACAGATTAATGCAGAGTACAAATAGCATTCTGCATAATGCATCGTGTAGAAATCGCTAACCTCTTCCTACCCTCTGCAGCAAGCAACCAGATTCCGTGTTCAACGCTTTGGGATTTTCTCGTGCGCCCAATCAGAAGCCTCGGTTCTTTTGCGATAATTTATTNCATCTGGCAACCAAACCTGACTTTTGATGCCAAATGGTGCAGTCGTTGAAATGGCGGGAAACGGTATGAGACGACTGCATATGGAGTCTAGGGACACGTGGGAGGATATGTGCAGCACAAGTGAGTTCTCTGGAATCCATACGGTTGCTGTTACTGAATTCAATTGGACAACAGGAATTAGAATTGAAACAGAACAAAATACCTACATCTTGCATGCACTGTACAATGTTGGTACCTATCTCCTGTTTGTCATTGTAGCGGTTGGTGTCCCAGGCAACATTCTGACCGTCATGGTGGCTGCAATGAGCCACAATAGAAGACACACTGGAAGCGTCTTTATGATTGTCTTGGCTATTCCTGATGGCGTGATGCTTCTCCAACTCGGGATTGATGCTTCTATGAGTCGCAGTGGCTTAGCAACATTTTGGCCATCCAGAGAACTGGAATTCGAGTAAGTGTAAAGTGCTTTTCAGAATGTCCAGTCATTTTTGCACTCATTTTACCTTGCAATGGAATCTATTAAACCACAAATTGCATGGCCAGAACCGTGTGCATGTCAATTCACGGTTGACACACGTAATTGGCCCATTTGTGGTTTGTGGTTAGGTTCCATTGCAAGGTAAAATGAATGCAAAAATGACTGGACATTCTGAAAAGCACTTTATAAGGTCGGAGTATTCCCTTGAAAGGAAGCTGTTAATAGGGTGGTTTCTATGACGCACGGTTTAGCTAATCGTATTCACAAACGTCGTACAGATGGTAAGCGTGGTTCCAAAGGCTTGGTATAAGCTAAGGTTACACCTGTTGGAAATACACGTGTTTTTCCAGACCCGTGTCAAGCCCGTGTGTGCGAAAAGCCCGGCGAGAGGTCACACCACTACATTGTAGTTAAGTAGCCCGGCGACAGTTGCACTGCATGCACTGACTCTTCGGTCATTTCTGTATTGACACACATTGTTGGAGGCGCGAAAACGACGTCACTAAGTGGCTGCGCCATCTGTAGGCGTGCGAAGAACTTACGAAAACACGAGGATTTGTCCTCGTTGGACAGCATTCTCTCCGTATACGTATAAGGATCCGTGATAAGTCGCTGATCTCAACCTCCCTAATATGTTTTTTTTAATCTTAAAAGGTTCATATATTTTGTGACATACGCCTGTGCGATGACGCCAGGAATCACGTTAGCAGCGATGTCGTTGGATCGGTTCATTGCTGTCCGGTATCCAATGGTTGCCAAAAGAGTATGCATCGTTACCAATGCCAAAATTATAGTCATTATCATCAATTTGTTAATTGTTGGGGCAAATGTGTCGACATTCTTCTGCCATACGTACATCAAGGACAGTGTTACAGGTAAAGATTTGCCAACAGCATACGGTGGCTAGAAAGTATCATTGATTACTTTTTTAAAAATATAACAGTGTAATTAATTTTTCTTTTCGAATTTCCTCCCCGAGGAGAAAACATTTGCTCCCCGGGAGGAAACAATTTCTCCCTAGGAGTAAATGTTTTCTCCCCGAGGAGAAAACATTTCCTCCCCGGGGAGACAAAAAATTAAGGGGAAGAAACGTTCGGCCTGTCAAGAGCAAGATCAAGATTTACTAGTATAGATGTATACTGAGATTGCCATGAGAAAACTACATGTAAGCTTCATTTTATTAACCTGCGCGGACACTGAATGCAACTACATGTATATGTACATGTACATGTACATGTTGTCCCAGCCTTCAAGCGTGACATGAGTTCGAGAACAGTCTGTTCTTTTCTCTCTATGGAAACGTTTTTATACCATTTAGCTTTTCTATTTCTTTTTTTCCCGAAAGGAATCGAGGTGATCGTTCCATCAGTACCAGGACACCCCGAATACGAAATTCTGTTCACCAATTTCCAGTTGATATTTGGAAGTGTTCTTCCATCAATCATAATCATAGTCAGCAATATTGGTATTGTTCTGACTGTGCGCGGAGCGTCAAAGAATCGAGCAAAAATGACTGTTGGACAAGATGGGAGGAGAGACCAACGAGAAAAACAGTTGACATCGATGCTGGTCATTGTAAGCATGGCATATTTGTGTACGACTATACCATACAGGGTTTTCATGGCGTTGCTCGAGATTCCGGCCGTAGCGGAAGCCAATAATATCAAAGACACATTTTCTAATGCATTGTCTAATACATTAGATTATTTTTTCTTTGATATCTGGATGTGTAATCATGCAGTTAACTTTTACTTGTACTGCCTCGCAGGAGGAGAGAAGTACAGGCAGGATACAAAAGTAATCTTAAAGAAGTTGTTCTGCTTTTTGTGAAGGTCAAACTTGCCGATGTAAACGTAGGGTTGTATTTTAGAACGTTCCTTGACGTTAAGGTCGACTTTAAGTCTATTGTAAAACCATCGAGACCAACAGATTTAAGGTGGACCTTGATGTTTAGGAACGTTCTAAAATACGGTCCGTCGTTTTTTTGGAACCAACACTCAACCGATTTACTCAGGGCCGATTTCACAAAGGGTGTTTTAGGCCTGCTTTCCATTGGCGCGTTTCCGTGCGCGGAAACGCTCGAAAGCATTGTTTGTTTCCGCTTCGTTGGTCACGGCGCGGGAAAAAACAATGGTTTCGAGCGTTTCTGCGCACGGAAACGCGCCAATGGAAAGCAGGCCTAAGACTTTTAAGTCTATTAAAATAGACGCGTGTAACTTCGTCAAATGCATGGTGGAAGTGCGCGCATTTAGTGAAGTTACACGCGTCTATGTCTTTGTGAAATCGGCCGTCTAAGTTTTGGTTGTTATAACGCCTTTTTACACGGTGCGGGTTCGAGGAAACCTACGTCACATCCGTCCGCCCTCGTTGGGCGGATTCGGTTCAGGGTGGATTGATCACACACTGTGCGGCTTGGGTGATAAGCCTCGATCCAGTTTGAAGTCGGTTCGCTCGAATGTGTGGCAAATCTCAACATCCAATCTGAAACCGCTGAATAGATGTTCGTGGCCATTCCGAAACGGTTAACAGTGGCATTGAAATTAATATCAATGCTTCATACAATTCCTCTTTTTCGATGCATTCATTGATTTCGCAAATCAATATTATGAATTAAAATCAATATTTCAGTTTGACGCACAAAAAGACTGCCATCGGAAAAATCGCTGTATTTTGAATAGAACTTGTTCTTTTTGTCTTTATCACAAAAAATGTCGATTCTACAGGATTACTATCAGATTGAATCATTTTGGCTCTGCTATCTCTTACATGTACTGGCATAACGTATTTTCGTCAGTCGACGATTCCAGTTGCTTCAGTTTTCATTCACAAGGATTTTCAGTCATCAAGTACTTGTATATTAGATCAGTTTAAAATAGGTCATCCTCATGGACATTTCTTGAAAACTCCCACCTGTCCAACAAGGAAGTCAATATTTTTAAATGGCTTTCAACGAAAGATTGCCGGTGGGTCAAACATGAACTTCGGGCGGAGAAAAACTCAGGAAAACTCGCCCAGTTGGGTCGCCGAATGGACACAAAATGGCGATGCAGATGGCCGTAGATCGCGAATTCACTCCATTCTTCGCTCGCCCTCTCGCACGCTTGGTGAGATAGCGGGGAAACCATTTTCCTTTCCCCAACTCTTACCACACCCTTTCACAGCACAGTTAAGGGCTGCCTTGTAGAAATATCGAAGAAAATCGCGAAAAGTGCCCCCGATTGCCAAAGATCCTTCGTTGAAACCAATGAAAACGCACCTGCTTCCGTGTTGACAGTCAAAACGGCAAACTGTGCATGCGCGAATGAGGAACCGGAGGAATTAATCCATGACATGGCGCTGAGTGAACAACTCAGTCTAAAATATGACGTCGAAAGTGAGGCTAACGTTATTTCCCATTTAATTCTGGACACTTCACCCTACTTCCAGACGTAATATACCTGAAGTAGTCCATTGAATTTTGAATTTTACACGTTCAACATCAAGTATAGGACTGACTCAATGTATCTGAATGTTTTCAAGCGAAAATTCAAGCGGGAACATGTCGAATTTTATCAATAAAATTGACTATTTTTAGCGTAAAGAACAGATCGAAGAGCAACGTCACTCATTCTGAATGACGCACGACGGAACGACGTGCGACGTCAAAGAGGTTTTCAACGTTGCGGCGCATGCGTTTTTGTGTAAAAACTGAGTTGTTCCCCAGCGCCTCCTTTGGGCACTCCGGTTCCCCATTATCCATGGCAATGACCGAATTACGAAGTTGAACCTCATCTACAGTGCAATCGGGCAAGATACAATGTATCATCTGGGAGCCTATTTTGATCTAGACTGGTTCCCGGTCCCAATCTCGCTAACGGATAAGGGACCGGTATTGCCTGATGTAACGACGTAGTTGATTGGCTAGCTCTTTTTGAATTTGAATTTGTAACGTCGCAGTTGATTGGTTAGCTATTTTGGGATCTGAGGTAAGTAAGCTGTTTCTCAGTACTGAGGGGAATCCTCTGTGACGTCATATTGTGGCAGCTTTCTACCACAAAATGGCCGCCCAATACCGGTCCCTTCTCCTTCAGAGCTATTTTGGAACCGGGAACCAGTCTAATTTTGATCATCATCTTGTTCTCATCTTATTCACCTCTTCAATTCGATTGATTAAAATTTCCGAAAACTATGTTTCATCAGTTAGCAATTTATAATTTGCCATAATAGTTCGCTCATAACAGGAAATATAATACAGATTAATGCAGAGTACAAATAGTTGCTTCGAAAGATAAAGACGAGAATGGCGGTCATGAAGGCAACGTTCACCGTGATACAAATCATCGCTAGCTTCGCAATCAGACAGGTCATAACGTCAACAGAGACCCAATACAGACCATCAGGTATCGGTATGCAAACATCGTCTGGTACTATCAGAAAATGGCGCGTATCGATTCGAAATGATGTAGAAAGAAAGGCCACTATAGTCTGTTTAAATCATCTGGAGCTCGATGGGCGTATGTCAGTCAAACCCCTAGTAACCGGACAACAATGAACTTAACGGTCCGACACACATTGTTTTCTAACCAGCTGAACCTTGGTTCGAAATAGAACATGCAACTAGGCCTTGATTCGAAATTGAACACAGGCATAGGCATGGGATTGGCTGGAAGTATCCTGTCAATAAAACGCACCTCAATAGCCAGACTTCACCAACAATACCAAGGTCTGCCTGACAACCAAAGGGACCTCCCATCGAGCTCCAGGGGTAGTGAGCATAAAGAGGTCGTAACCCTACGTCAGGCCTAAACCAGGCGTAGTACAAGGGCCACAACGAGCACTACGCCTGGCTTAGGCCAGACGTAGGGTTACGACCCCTTTATGCTCGCTACCCCAGATGATTTAAACGTACATGTACNCTATAATTCAAATTCATCGGGCTGGCTGATCTACATGTGTACATCAAATAAAGGAACAGGCAGTAGTTTAATCTCATAGGCCTATGTACATGCACCGTTGCTCATTATTCATGTGCATGAATAATTCTTAGAATAAGGGCTGCATAATCCTTTCCCTTTTTTCGAGGTCTGTTGAAACTAAACGGAGGAGACCGCGATCTCAGGTAACTACTAGTATCTAGGCCGCATTTTACATACTCGTCATGCGCAGTACGGAGTATGAATCATCACTGCGTCATCCCTACTCGACCCTCGAGTTCGCAATCGAAGTCGGCCTAATTAAAGCTGAACTTAATAGATATGAACCCCAAGAGGCAGAGGTAGAAATTACGAACAGCCACAAGGCACTTCCAAACTACCTCTGAAAACGATACACCCTCTCGGACGGTCACACTTGGTTTCACTTGCCACCACGCTCTGAAACAGTAAAGACCTCAGCACAGCTGCCAAATGAGAAAAAACGAAAAATAATCTG